>CAUYRT010021649.1:0-78580 GCA_963574885.1 Lepilemur ruficaudatus
ATTTTTTTGTATATATAAGTTGGCCAATTAATTTCTTTCTATTTATAGTAGAGACGGGGTCTCGCTCTTGCTCAGGCTGGTTTTGAACTCCTGACCTTGAGTGATCCGCCCGCCTCGGCCTCCCAGAGTGCTAGGATTACAAGCGTGAGCCACCGCGCCCGGCCTCCATCTCCTCATCTTTAAAAGGGTAGTAATAGCACTGTATCACAGCTTGATTTTCTTTTTTTTTTTTTTTTTTTTTGAGACAGGGTCTCACTCTGTTGCCCGGACTAGAGTGCCGTGGCATCAGCCTAGCTCACAACAACCTCAAACTCCTGGGCTGAAGTGATCCTTCTGCCTCAGCCTCCTGAGTAGCTGGGACTACAGGCATGCGCCACCATGCCCGACTAATTTTTTCTATATATTTGTAGTTGGCCAATTAATTTCTTTCTATTATTAGTAGAGACGGGGTGTCGCTCTTGCTAAGGCTGGTTTCAAACTCCTGACCTTGAGTGATCCGCCCGCCTTGGCCTCCCAGAGCGCTAGGATTACAGGCATGAGGCACTATGCCCGGCCCCCACAGCTTGATTTTTGAAGACTAAGATCATCATGAAAGCATTCTGTAAACTATAAATCACTATATAAGCATGAAGTACCACTGTTTTTAAGTTATGTTAGTCAAATGCCTGATTTCCTTTAGGATACAAAATGCTGGGAGAAGGGGTAGGGCTAGTGTTCAGCATCTTGAAATAGAGAACATATCCTTCTTTGCAGATATCTGTTTAGATATGTCCCATAGCACCCAGGAAACCTGTCATTCTTAGAGTGACCTGCTTTTCTTCATGCTCACAAAGAACAGAATAAGAGGAAATTGTCGTCAGTCAATAAACACCGCACATTCACATTCATATTCCTTCAAAGAACATCTACAAATTGCTAAGATGCACCAGGCATTATGCTGAGCTAAGTGTTAGGGACACAGAGATGAATCAACCTACATGGATAAACATTTAGAAAAAACTCTGGAAGGATAGCCACCACAAGCTCCTCCTTCCTTCCTTCCTTCCTTCCTTTCTTCCTTCCTTCCTTCCTTCTTGCCTTCCTTCCTTCCTTCTTCCCTTCTTCCTTCCTTAAGTAAAATTAATTGCACAAACCTGTAAGTCCTGAGTCAAGATAATTCAAATGTGGTCAGTTCTGCCATCCTCAGGCAGCCTCCTCTGCAAAGCCAAGATGCACATGCAAACATGACATTAACAAGCAGAAGCAGCAGGGCTCTGTCTTCCTGTGGGACCCTTTTTATGTTTGAGGAAACATTTTCAAGTAGGTTAAAGAATTCCTTTCATGTCTCATAAGGATGGATCACATGTCCTTCCTAAGTCTCTGGTAAAGGGAGTAGTATCAGTGGCTTAAACAGTGGTTCTCAAAGTGTGCTGTGGACCCTACCTGGGAGCCTATGTGGTCAAAACTATCTTCATAATAATACTAAGATTTTTTTTTTTCCTTTTTCATTCTCATTCTCTCACAAGTACGCAGAAAGTACAAAAGGTTTATAGATATAAAACTACCACTTCCTGAGTTTTAATATCCTACCAAATGAGAATATTATCAGTTATCTTTAAAAGTTATTAAAATAGCCAGGTTCAGTGGCTCACACCTATAATCCTAGCACTTCGGGAGGCTGAGTTGGGAGGATTGCTTGAGGTCAGGAGTTCAAGACCATCCTGAGCAACATAGTGAGACTCCCATCTCTATTTTAAAAAAAGAAAAATTAGCTGGGTATGGTAGTGCACAACTGTAGTTCCAGCTGCTCAGGACAATGAGGAGGATGGGGAGTTTGAGGTTGCAGTGAGCTATGATGATGCCACTGCACTCTAGCCTAGACAACAGAGCAAGACTCTGGCTCCAAAAAAAAAAAAAAAATAGTTATTGAAATACTCCTCCCTTTTCTAAACACATATCTGTGAGATCAGGTTTATTCATTATATTTAGCAACATATTGCAACAGATTGAATGTAGAAGAATATATAAGAGTCCAACTGTCTATTAAGCAAGATATTAAAAAGATTTGCAAAAATATAAAATATTCTCAATAGGCAAGATATGGAATCAACCTAAGTATTCATCAAAGGATGAAAGGATGAAAAAATGTAGTATGTATAAACAATGGAATACTATTCAGCCATAAATAAAAGAATAAAATTCTGTCATTTGCAGCAACATGGATGGAACTAGAGGTCATTATGTTTAGTGAAATAAGCCAAGCACAGAAAGACAAATATCGCATGTTTTCGTGCATACGTGGGAGCTAAAAAGTGGATCTCATGGAGGTAGAGAGAATGATGGTTACCAGAGGCTGGGAAGTGTAGGGAGAATGAAGAGAGGTTGGTAAATGGGTACAAACATACAGTTGGATAGAAGGAATAAATTCTAGTGTTTGATAGCCCAATAGGGCGACTATGGTTAATAATTTATTATATATTTCAAAATAGCTAGAAGTGAAAAGTTGAAATGTTCCCAACACAAAAAAATGTTAAATGTTCGAGGTAATAGATAGTCTAAACACCTGATTTGAATCATTACACATTGTATGCATGTTAATTAAAATATCACAAGTACCTCATAAATATTTACAATTATGTGTCAATAAAAAAATTGTTCCAGAAAACAGAGAAAAATGTAAAACAATGCCACTCTTCTCATCAAAAAATGTTTTGTTTTGAAAAGCATATTTATTTTTTTTTCATTAAAAATATTATTTGTGTTAGCCTGTAACATATATAATTGTTATTCTTAATGAATTAATAAATAAATATTTTTTAAAACTTCTTTTAAAATCTAATATGGCAAATCTCAATAGATATAGTAATAACCCACACAAATGAAAGCTCCTTAGGGTCTTCAACCGTTTTCAAGACTGCCAAGGGGTCCTGAGACCAGAACGTTTGAGAATTCTTCCTTTAACAAGTCTGGATATGTAGATGCCTAAATTTTGCCACGGAGGAAGATGTGAGAAAATGGCTGTTGGTAAAGAGTACCCACACATGTTGATAGCAGCTGTTTCTGAATTCTGGAGTTAGTGGTTATTGTTATTTTTTTAAAAATTTTTGTATGTTGTCTGAACTTTTAAATGAGGAAGTACAGCTCTTATGAGCAGGAAAAAAAAATCTATAGAACAATTTTTGCTTTGAAATAAATAAGTAAAACCAAGGATGAATAAGATCCGTAGTTACAGGAACAGGGAAGGAAACTGGGAAGGTTGGGAAAACTCCAAGCATGGCTTTCTTTTCCTCAAAGTTTGGATATGAAGGGAAGGGGAGGGAGTGGCGAGGTTTGCATCAGGGCAAGGTGGACTTCTTTTAAATAAAGGAGGTCCCTGGGAGACAGTGGAGCTGCCCGCCCCCCATCCCCACCCCCGGAGCAGAGATGCAGGCATTAGCTTTGAGTAAGAAACTGAGACGGCTGAAAGTGGACATAAGAGCGCTGGCGGGGGCTTAGAGGTGGAGGGGAAGAGCGGATGGAATTCTGATTCTGTGTCTTTATGAGACGCCCATGCCAGAAACCAAGATGTTAAGAGGCGCAGAGGATATGGCCCGGTAAGCCTTCCAGGTGTGCGACGAGAGCGTGCCGATAGGAACACGCAGGTATGATCAAAAGTGAGCTATTTACAGCTTATAGAATTTCCATTAAGATACATCGTTATCTGGGAGCCTTCCAGGAGACAGTACTTTTCCCAGTTGAAGATAGGGCCATAGTTTGGCAGGAAATGGGAAGGTCAAGCCCAGACAAAACCACCGGCAGAATGTCCCCCGTACTGGATGCCGGGCGCTGGGGGGCAGAACAGGGGGCAGTGGTGGGCAGACGGGTGACAGCCCGTGCCGTCGCGACCGCCTGGCCTCGGCCACCCCCATCCACGTGGGAGCCTTCCGCGGAGGCAGTGCCTCCTCTGTTCACCCCGAGTGTGTGTGGAGTGGTGGAAGGAGCTGGAAGCGCTGCCAAGGAAATACAAGTGAAATGCAGGGCCTTGGACTTTGCCAGCAGGACACCGCCATCTACCCCGAGATGAGATTTAGTCACTGCAAGAGAGAGAGAGAGAGAGAGAGAGAGAGAGAGAGAGAGAGAGAGAGAGAGAGAGAGAATGCTCCCTGGCTACATTGCTTGGTACAGATGGTATATGCAATGAAATCTATTAGATTCATTATAAAGAACGCCTGAATTAAATAAAGGTCACCCAAATGCCCTCCCAGAATGGCTTTCCAAATGAATGAGGAAAATTTTTGAATGGAAATTTGGGGGTGAGGGGGCGGGTCTGCTTAACATTGTTCAGCTATCACAGCCACCCTGAGACTCAACTCCAGTTTCCAAACGTGTTTTTCCTTCTTCTGTCTTTACCTCCTTTCTCTATCCGCCCTTCCCTTTCCATCTGTCTCCACTTCCTGCCTTCTTTCCACCTCCCTCCTTACTTGGTGGATCATTTCTGTTCATTTCTCTCTCTCTCCCCCTATCTCCCTATTTTGTTTTCATCCTTTTATCCTAGCGATGAAGTAAGAAATTTTCATTTGCGACAGGAGACTACCACTAAATGAAAAGAGAACTCCACCCCCTCAAGAAACAACCTTAATAATCTCTAAATCTCTAACTGCTTTCAACCCTGCTATTTATACAGCCATAATCGTACACAGTTGCTGTCATAAAGTCTACATGAAAGCAATTTTTGCTGAAGGCAGAAATTAGAGACGTATGCACGTTACCTGTAGTTTTAACAGTCCACTGCTCACTTAATCCAAACTTGGGGCTGTGATAAACATTCAGACACTTGTATTGCAATAGGATGCCAGAGAGCTCTAGAAAGGAAAAAATGCAAGGGAAAAAAACCCATCTGCTCTCCAATAACCAGTGCCACGGGGTAGGAATGCTCTCAGGAGTCCCTTATCCTCCCCACACAGGACTAATCCACCAAATTGATAGGATCCCCACAGCTGGATAAAGACCCTCCTTTCTTCCCTCCCTCATCTAATAAGATGCCAGAAAATAAGCCCATTCATTGCAAGGGTTGGGCTGTTTTATGCATCTATAAGCTATCGTTTTATGTAAGTGCTAATTTGGGAATCTGTGATCCCTAGCCTGCAAAATCACTTAGCTCAACTTTGATACTCTTCAGAGAAAAGTTAGCTGTTTAGGGCTTGGCGCGGTGGCTCACGCCTGTAATCCTAGCACTCTGGGAGGCCGAGGTGGGCGGATCGCTCAAGGTCAGGAGTTCGAAACCAGCCTGAGCAAGAGTGAGACCTTGTCTCTACTATAAATAGAAAGAAATTAATTGACCAACTAAAACTGTATAGAAAAAATTGGCCGGGCATGGTGGTGCATGCCTGTAGTCCCAGCTACTTGGGAGGCTGAGGCAGAAAGATCGCTTGAGCCCAGGAGTTTGAGGTTGCTGTGAGCTAGGCTTACGCCACGGCACTCACTTTAGCCCGGGCAACAGAGTGAGACTCTGTCTCAAAAAAAAAAAAAGAAAAGTTAGCTGTTTAACTAGCCAACTCTTCCATGAGATGCCAACTTCTGGTGCCACAAAGTTAAACAACAAATGAACCGAATCAACTCCTGAGTGAACCAGGAGGCGCTTTCACTTGAATCTTGAATGAAGAGTCAAGTCTGCAGTGGGCTCGGGCAGGTCCCACCTGGAGGCTGGGGATTTTCTCATTTAATCTTCATAACTCCATGTACAGATGATATGATCATCCCATTTTACAGAGGGGGAGACTGGGGTTTGGTTGTATGTCAGAATTACATAAGTAGTTAAAGGTAGACTCAGACTCCAGTCTAAGCAGTGTGCTTCCTGTCTGACTCTAGAGTCTGTACGCTGAAGCTTCACACCAGACTGCCTCCTCAGACCTGGTTGAAGGCCACATCCTCTGTGCAACCTCCCTGCCCACCAAGAGTTCTTCCTCTCTCCTCCCAGAGCATCCAAACAAACTACTGTACAATGTTTGTCACATTCTACAGTGCTCTCCCCTAGACTGGGAGCTCCTCGAGGGCAGGAAATACGTCATTTTGACCTTTATAATCCCAAGCCCTAGCTCAAGGTACTTTCTCAGTAGATGTTTATAGGCTGAGTAGATGTTCTGTGAAACGTACTGTTACCATAAAAGTTCTCAGAGAGCAGATGCATGTTCCAGTTACTGCCAACTTATAGGTTCTCAATCAATGTTAAGAAACCATTTTTCTTTCAGTCATTCCACCTTTCCTCCTTGTCTTAGTCAGTTTGGGCTGCTATAACAAAGTAGCGTAAACTGGATGGCTTATAAACAACAGAAATTTATTTCTTACAGTTCTAGAGACTGGAAGTCTGAGATCAGGGTGCCAGCGTGGTCGGGTTCTGTTGAGGGTCCTCTTTTGTGTTGCTGACTGCAGTCTTCTTGTATCCTCACGTGTTGGAAAGAGGGTGAGAGAGTTCCCTGGGGTCTCTTTTATAAGGACGATAATTGCATTCATGGGGGCTCCGCCCTCATGACCTAATCACTTCCCAAAGGCCTCACCTCCTAATGCCAGCACACTGGGGGTTAGGATTTCAACATGTGAGTTTTGGGGAAACATAAACATTCAGTCCATTGCACTCCTCTTTGTCAGACCTCACAACTCTTTTTGTTAATTGCAATCTCTGTCACAATTACCCTTCCCTCCTCCATCCAGCACATAAAAAAGTTTTGGGTTTTTTTTTTACTTTGTTTTAATATATTTCTCTTGGGGTGTGCTTTTTTCTTTGTTATTCGTATTGGTTTGTTAGAGACTATCAAAGATTGGTTTGTTAGAGACTATCACGACAGAAAAAATTGTACAATAAATCTCAGCAGAGGATCTTGAACTTAGTATGTGCTTAATAAATGAATAAATGTAATTCTCCCAACACATCATTCGACCTAACACCACACACAATTAGGCACTCTCTTAAGATCTGTACATTCACGAGGAAGGAGGAAGGGAGATAAATAAAAAGATTCGTACATTCATTCATTTATTCATTGAGTAAATGAAAAAATGGCTATTACAGACAAAGTCATGTATTATAGACTGGAAATACAAAAATGAAACAGATATGAACTTAGCCTTCAGAAAGCATATGTCTACAAGGGGAAATAAGGAATGTCCTACTAAAAAGAAATAATGTCCTATGATCGTTTAGGGATTAGGGAAGGCTTCATAAAGAAAAAAGACTCTGCAGAAGGCCACAAGGATCAGTAATATCTAGAAATTTGGCAAAGAAGGAGACAGAAGGGCATTCCAGATGGAGCAAAGAATTTGAGCAACAGCAGAGAAGTGGGAAAGCCTGAGGCATGTACTTGGAACAGAGCAAAGTTCATTTTGTTGGGGCATGGAGTGAGGAAAGAGGAAGGTAAGGAGCAGAGATGGAAATGTTTATGAATGCTAGATGATGAAGCAACCCAAATGAGGCCCAGGCTGGGGATATCAAGCCACTGAAAGCATTCCCCTGATTTACACAGCTCATCCATGGAATGTAGTTTGAGCAGCACATGGCAGATTCAAGGTATCTAGGGATTTGACCTCCTGTGTTGCAATGGGAGACAATATTCCAGCTATGGGAAAAGGGTGTCATGGGAAAGAAGTATCCAGCAAGGGAACCATGATCATTGCCATTGAAATCATCATTACTGAGGGCCCGCTGCTGCATGGCACAGCTGGCTACTACACAAAAGAAACTTTCTCTGTGAGCTTGAGTATGTTTCCTTGCCTCTCTAAGCTTCAGTTTCCTGATCGGTAATATGGTATGTAGCGGGTGGGGAGGAGGGGAGGGGAGGTTGCTGTCACCCACCTTGTAAGAATATTGTGAGGACCTACAAGATAACATATGTAAAAGACTTAACATAATGCCTGATGTCTCAGGGTGCTCAATAAATGGTAACTGTATTATGAACAGTTTAAATTAATGTATGTGCATGTATATTTTATTGAATGTGTGCATTTGCATACATGTAAATCCATACACATACGTATAGATACGTAGTGATTTTTCACAACATCCTGATGAGGCAGGGAGGCCAATTTCCCAAAGAAACCAATCCCATAGGCTTAGATTAGAACCCAAGTCTCCCTTCTCCTGATCCTGGGCTCTTTCCAGCACAGCATGATACTAAAGTACACTTCAAGACCATCTGTGTGTAATTATAAACGAGAATCAGGAAATGGGCTGGAATGATCCTATGACCAGAAAAGGCAGGGAAAGAAGCTGTCAGCTCTCATGCAGGTGGCTAATCTTTGACAGATATGTCTAGTTCTTCTGTACCTTCTCCACAGAAGCTGCTTTATCAGCTATCCATCATATTTCTCTCCTCTCTTTTGGGCTTTCTTTAGATTCTTGGTAAGTTTCCTTCAAAGATGGGAGCCCCCATTGAAGTTCACTCTTTCAAATAAAGCAGCTGAGCCTCTGAGAGAGAGTTCTTCAAGGCCAGGGTCCCTGTCCTTTCATCTTTGTCTCCCCAGCACCCAGAACCTCAAGGGGTTCACAGGGTACCCTGCAGAGCTGTTGAGTGAGGTTGTAAGGGTCAGGGTCCACATACCCAGCCATCCTGGGCTTGGCTGGAGGAGAGAGCCAGGCAGTGAGCACGGAGGATGAAGCAGCAGGCGGAAGAGGAGGCTATGGCTCAAACCAGGCTTGATCCAGGATATTGTGTCTCTCGGAATCCTGACCCAAACCTGCTGAACTGCCGGCTGCTCCAGCTGACTCTCTTCCTTCTTCATATTCTAAGAGTTTGATCAAGAAGGGTGTAAATGCAAAGGCATGACTTGGATATCTCAAAGAACTGAGGCCAATAAACCCAGGGGAAAAAAGCAGGCCAGAAATTTTTGCAGGATCGGGTAGAGATTATGCGGCTATTATAGGTGGGAGTGACCCAGGCAGGGCTAGTTGGCATGTTTTTTTTTTTTTGCGGCAGTCGTCTGATGAAAAAAAGATACCCACCTTGGCATGCTCCTGTCTGATGCAGCACTGTGGCTCAAGAAACCATAAAGAAGAACTAAAAACTCCAGATCCAGGAGCTAATAAGATTCAAGCTGAAAAAAATCAGGGCACAGACTTAAGGGAATTTTGCTTGAACTTTTGAACTTGGATTGTTGGGTTTTTTTGTTTTTTGTTTGTTTTTTTAGCTAGACTTTTAAATAAAGAGTAAAGGTGAGAGAAAGTGGTGAGACCCTTGCATCTAACATCACTCCCTGATGCTACAATTTGAGCCCTAGATTCTCAGGAAACAGGAAAAATACAAAAAGTCAACTACTCTTGTGTTTTCTCACACTAATACCCGCCAAAGAAGCAGGCAGAATGGAGGCCCCAGAGCTCTAGCAAGTAACTCTACCTCCCAACCAGGATGAGAAAACAATCAGAGGCTCAAAGTAAAGTGTTATCTTGCTGGCAAAAGAAGTGTGAACAACTGCTGTGCCCTCTCCTAGCCATTCTAATGAGCTCATGTATTTTCATGTTGAGGTGTCAAACACTGCCAGAGAGAGGGCTTTCTGTAGGTATTTAGGTCAAATGGTGGAATTTCTTTTAACCCTTTAGAATTCAAGCAGAATTCTAAGGATGCTAAATCAAAATCCAAAATGGATGCAACAAACTTTTTCTGGAACCACTACAGACTAATCACTAATACTGTTAAAAAAAAAAAAAAAAGCCCATCGGATCTCAGACTGCATTCTGTCTTTCGGCCTCCATAAAGATCCCTGTTGTGAAACTGCCAGGGAGCTTCTATAATGTTGCACGGTGACTCTTCCCCGGCCCAAGTCTTCTCAGTTCTTCAGTCCCCACTGTACGGGTAAATTCAGGCTGGATCCCTGGTTAGATAAAAATGACCTTCCTTGCCTGGTCACTCCCCAAAGAATTTTTTCAGTGTTTTAAGTCAAAAGGAAAGTCATTCCTTCTAAACTTCCTTATAAAGTGGGTCTCAGCAGGCCATTTGGAAGCTCTAACACTGGCACTAAAAGCAACTTTCAAAGAAGTCCCTAAGAATGAGCCAGTCTTCTAAGAAATTACAAACAATCTACTCTTCATCCTGGAAAGAATGGAAATCAACGCTCTCTTTCTCCCTCAGTGTCAACCGTCATGAAACCTTAAGATGCTCCAACTCCCAGAAAGGACATGAAGGGTCACTCCGTCAGCAATTAGTTATCTGAGGGGCTTGGTGTGAGGTGTCACAGTTAAGAGAGTAAAGAAACCCAGTAAGCTGGTTTATATACAATTATATACGGAATGCAGTAACTTTCATATATACAAACAACAAACAGAAGGTATAATCAAAGAAAACACTTGTTTTGTAATAATAAAACAATACCTGGGAATAAACTTAAGAATTATGCAAGATGACTATATGAACTAAAAATAAAATCCTAAGCCCTCTGTTAACTGAATGGACCCCTCTCAGCCAAAGGACCCCAGAAACACCTTAACACTCATCAGAGTGTTTCTGGACCCCCAGAAACACTCATCAAAACTGAGTTCCCAGCCATGATGGGTTGAGAAAGATAAACCACAGTTACATGCAGATGATTTTCCTTCATAAATATTCATGACTCCTCCTCTAGCTTGTTAAATATGTATATTTGACCACTGGCTCAGTATAAAATCCTGTTGCCTTTTGAAGCAAGTGTGCCTGGCTTTTGGCTGGGGCTCTGTTTCCCAACCTGTTGGAATGGCCTCCCAGCAAGTTGCTACCCTTTATGAGAAATAAAGCTCTCCTTTTTTCAAAGCATAAACCTTGTTAATTAATTAATTTTTTTTTTTAGTTAACAATCAAAACATTAAAAATGCTGAAACTAAGCTGAATGGAAAACTTGACTAAATGGAAAGGCTTACCATGCTTTTTGGTAGCCAGACATAGCCTTATTAAGAAGGCAAGTCTCCCCTACATATCTGTAAATTTAATGCACTCTCAATGAAATGTCAAGTTTTTTTCCTTTAATTGGCCATGCTGATTCTAGAGCTGACATGGAAAAATAAACATGCAGGAATAAGCTGGAAATGTTTTAAATGAAATATCATGAGGTGAGCACCAGCCTTTCCAGACACTACATAGATTCTAAAGCTACATTAACATAAATCATACAATTTTCATGCAACAAATAGATCATGACATAGGGGAGAATATTTTAAAAATAAACACAAGTACATATGGCAAATGAGTGAATAATCAAGCTAGGATTTCCAATTAGCAGAGAAAGGTTATTTAATAAACAGTTTATGGACAATATGGTAACCATTTGGGAAAAAAAATAAAGTTGAAATCATATTTCATACCTAACACCAGAATAAACTCCAAATGCTGTCAAAGATTTATATGTTAAACATGGGACCATAAACTTGCCAAAAGAAACCTGGAGTAGTTCTTTTACAATCCCAGTTGGGGAATATTTTTCTAACTGTGGCACAAAACTAGAGGCCATAGAAGAAAATATTGACAAATTCAATAACATCGAATAAAAGTACACAAAGTAAAAAATCACCATAAATGATGTTTTTTTTTAAAGGACAGTATAAGAAAAACCAATATTTACAATTTATAGCACAGACTAACATGCCAAGAGAAAAATTGGCAGAGGATATGAGCAGGTTGTTCCCCCAAAATGAAATTATTCTCAAATATTTGAAAAAAAGCTTCATCTTATTATTAATTAAAGAAATACATGTAAAAACTACAAGATACTATCATCCCTCTCAAAACTCAAAAATGCCACAACACACTGCTGCAGTGTTGGCAAGGGCTCTCATACACTACTGGCAGGAGTAGAAATACATTGATACAACCTTAATGGAGAGTAATCAAAAACTTCAAAAATGATAAATTTATATATCCTTTGACCAACCAATTTCACTTCAGAAATTTATCCTGCATAGATGTTCAAAATAATGTATGTATGTAGTTATTCAATGCATCATTGCTTGTTATATCAACAACAGGAAGCAACCTAAATATTAACAAGAGAATGATTGGATTATGGCAAACTTACCCAGTTTAGTAGCATATAGCCATAAACAACAGTGAGGAAACTTTTTATGTACTAAAATTAAATCCTCTCCAAGATATACTGTTAAATCAAAAAAGCAGGATGGAGGACAGTATGTAAAATATTTTATCATTTATAGAAAAAAACAAACAAAAAATACGTAAACATATTTGAAGGTATATATAGAATATACTACTAGAAGTTATGCATGTTGTCTTCGAAGAGGAAAACTGGGTATCTGAACTGGAGGTGAGAGGTGAAATCTTCTCTATATACCCTTTGAACTTTTTGAATTTGAACCATGTAGATATATTATCCATATTTTTAGGTACCTAATATTATAAACACATATTTTGTTTTCCTTTTTTTTTTTTTTTTTTTTTGAGACAGAGTCTCACTCTGTTGCCAGGGCTAGAGTGCATGCAGTGGCATCAGCCTAGCTCACAGCAACCTCAAACTCCTGGGCTCAGGTGATCCTCCTGCCTCAGCCTCCTGAGTAGCTGGGACTGCAGGTGTGCACCACCACACCTGGCTAATTTTTCCTATATTTTTAGTTGCCCAGCTAATTTTTTTTCTTTCTATTTTTTAGTAGAGACAGGGTCTCACTCTTGCTCAAGTTGGTCTCGAACTCCAGAGTGCAAGCAGTCCTCCTGCCTTGGCCTCCCAGAGGGCTAGAATTACATGCATGAGCCACTGCGCCTGCCTATAAACACATATTTTTTAAAAAAAAAATCAATAAGTACAACTTTAAAAGAATTTACAGGATACAAAGAGTACACAACAAGCAAAAATTAATAGTTGTACCTAAAATGAATAAACATCAATGCCCAAACAAAACTCGGTGTGTGCTCCCAAACAGCAGATAGAAAAGTGTGACTTTGGTGGCATGATATGATGGAAAAAGCTTGGAATATGAGTTGTTAAAGCACAATTTCCAAAAAAGAATTAAAAACACAATTCTCTTTCAGAATAGAATGAACACTTGTCAAAGATTTTTTATTAATATTTAATTGATTAATCCATAAGGGAATCAGTAAGATGAGAAAACTGAAGCCAAGAGCAATTGAGGAAGCGTGGTTTTTATAGCCCGAAGGTGAAGTGCACCACAATAACCATTTTAATGTTACAAAGGAGTCTAGGTAGTGTCTCTAACAGGGCCATAAAGGCATAGGTTACCCTTTCTAACCAACAAAAATCATTTGCATCTCCACTGGATCCATGCCTACAAATTAACATGTAAATTCACAGAGTCTGAGCCTTTAATTGCAAGTATTTAGTAACAAAGTCAAACATTGGTGTATTCTCCTGGAGACATAATTGGATACTTAATTTGCTGAGTACAGTGCAAATGAGAATTCAGGAGGCCTTGTTCATAAATTATTAAGAATTTCACGACAGCGACAGCAGAGCATTAAATTAGGGGGGTTCTGGGCAACCCCACAGATTGCATGCCCAAGAAGCTGACAGTGCCTGCAAAACTAAATAATCTTTAGGAGGGGTTTAAACAATGCCCCAGTATGACACTGATAGGATATGCAGTCACCCTCCTGCTTTATTTCCAAGTTTTGGATAATTTCTCTTTACAGTGTCAAAAGAATCAGTTCTTAGCTGCGTGGTTTTGGGCAAGTTACTTAACCTCTGTAAGGCTCCATCACTTGGCTGGAAGATAAGGATTATAAGTAATCCTTGCCCTGTATACTTCACAGGGTTGTAATGATTACTAAATAGGATATGCATTTGACAGTTTTATACACTAAGTCTTACACAAACCTGTGCAAATATTTAGTATTGGCATGTAATTTTGGCATCCCAGCCTGGTACTCATCTTTGGATTTTCTTTTGAGAGTCAGTTCTCTTAGTTCAGTCAGAGAAAGCTTCCCAGGAAAAATGACCTTGAATTGCATCGTAAAGCGAGGAAGACACGTGATGTGGCCGTCAGGAGGAGGGAGGCTGTCCCAGACATAAGTGACAGTTTGGACAAAGGCTCAGAGAAAGGAAAGGGTGAGCCCATCCCAGGGGACCACGAAATGGCCAGCCTCACGGGCTGACAGGAGATGAGAGATGACAAGTCAGGTGGGCGCAGATTGCGGAATCATATGAACTCACCTGCCCCGTGAAACATCAGGGCAGCCTCTGCCACATTCTCCCCGAATACTCCTGATAGCAGAAGAGAGACAACACCTCTCCAAACAGAACACTACAATTGGGACAGTTCTTTAAATTCTCGTGTTTATATAAATTTATGAAAAATTTACATTCTATTTCATCACATATGCATGATTAAATATTAAAATTAGTAATTCTCTCCCAGAAAAAGATTTAGTAAAATAGAATTCTATAATACTGAGACATTCTATATTTGTTCTGTGGTTCCTATAACTCAAGAGGCTTGAGTACCCCAGTCTGAAGGACACTGTAGTATTATCACCTTTTTATAATATTTTTCCTGACAGCTCAATGAGAAAGGCACAGGAGACGTCACACTTGACCAAGGCTCTCTTGGCACTTCAGGAACCAGGGCTCCTTGGATGGGAACCCAAAGAGGGTATGCTGTGTGCAGAGATTCCACTCCACAGCCACGGTCACTTCCAGCCTTCTCTGAAGCCTTAAATCTTTGCACATACACTCACCCATGTGCCTTCAGCCTGCCCCCTTCTTGACGCTCACAGGACTAACTGGCTTAGGGAGATTTATGACTACTTCAGTTTTTCATTCTCATTCTCCTGCCCATAATTGGTTTAGCTTTTTTATTTGGCTTATTTATTTAGTTGTTCTGCTCCATATTTGGATGTAGAGGTGGAGCAGAAGAAGGGGGCGGGACAGGGTAGGGGGAAGCTGTAGACTCAGAACACAGAGGGATTTCCTTGAGAAGGGGGGTTTGGGGGCTGAAGAGCAGTCCCCCAAATCTCTGACTTGGAGACCACCCAGGCTCCTAGCCTCCCAGTTCTGGTGATAGCTCCTACCTACTGCACTGAGCCCCTTGAACTGTGCACATAGTTCTACTCTCCGGAGCCTTACCCTTCTGCACCAGAATTATCGTTTGTTTATGATTAGGACCAGGCTGCTGGATACAGAAAGTTCTCTAGAAAGCAGCGATTATAGCCCTTCCGTTTCTAAGCGATGGGGGAAGAGCTTCTTGTGCACTGCCCTTTGTTAGAGCCTGCACATGTTGCTCAGAGACTTGGTGATGATTTTAAGGAGCAAGATTCATGACTGCCTCTTCGCGTTTGCAAGAGGAATTAGAGGTAAGCTGGTGAGTCTTCCTTGATCCCTTCCTTCCATCCTTAGAGCTTGTTTTTATTACCAGCAAAGGGGCTGCTGGATTGTAAAATAGGAGATCAGAAGGGCAGGTATAGTATCTTTCCTCAGTGACTTCAAAATGATGGAGGCCGAGGACAAGATGACAGATAAAGATGAAACAGATAAAACAGATGAAGCTGGTGTGACTAACTGTCGACGTGGGGTGATGGGAGCACAGGGATTTATCAACCTATTCTTTCTACCTTTTCTTTTAAGTCTGAAATTTTCCATAAGAGATTGTTAAAAATCCTGCCCTCATGGAACTTATATTCTCTTTTAATAAGGAGGCAGTGTGAGAGTCTCGGCACCCAGTAGGGTGCAGGTACTGTCCTTTGCAGGTTTTCTTTTTCACTCTCTGCCCTGTCCTTTGTCTGTGACCAGAGCTGCACTCTCACCTCTCTGCCCAAGTCTTGCCAGTCTGAGGACAGCCTCTTACATAGTGCTGTCTTCCCTTACTCCAAGAAAAGAAAGAGAAGAAACTCGGACCACTATGTTCTTAGGAATATATGTTCTTAGCCATATGTTCTTAGGTTGCAGTCAGCAGCCAGGACCAACTCTGGGCAGATGGCAGCCACTATTCCCTGCTAGACGAATGGCTGAGAACCAGAAGGGGAAGGGAAACTTAAAAAACACAGATGTCCAGGCCCCACCCCGGACGTAATGAATCAGACTTTGGGTGGGGGAGATACGAATGCATCATTCTGAAGGCTCCCCTTGTGGCTGTCACATTGCCAGATGTGGGGATGACTACAGCAGGCCAGCGCTCAGCATCAAATTGCCCAGGCAGCCAGTCTGACCTCAAAGACTATTTCAGCTCTAAAAGTTCGGTTCAACCTGCTGTTCTACCTCGGATCCCCTCTATGGCCTTAATGTTTGCCCTGGTGGTGCCTGGAGATTGCAGCAGCCCCTTGCCCACCTGCTTGTGTGTTAGTTTTCTCTGATTTTTAGCAGTCTGGTCCCAGTGGGCAGCTCTGGTTCTTGAATGAAGCCCCTGCTTGACTTACCTTTTCTGATGTGGGTAAATAATATCCCGAATTCAAGCTAGAGCACTTGGTACACATCCCCACCAAGGCTTCCTGTAGGTTCCTCAAACTTGACATAAACTAATTTGCGGGCTCTCCTCTCCCAACCAGCTCCCACTCCTGGCTTCAATATTTCTTTCTGGTTTTAGAACCATGATTCTTGTCATTCAGGCTTGAAGTTGAAGTTGTAATGGCCTTCTCTCTATCTCTCCCTCTCCCCCTCCCCCAGGCTCCTCTCTAATCAATCAGCAAATCTCTTTACTCTCTGTTTGAAAATTTGCACGTCATCTCTTACTTGTAGGCCTGTGGTCTCTGCCCAGACTCAGCCCTCCATCTCTCCCCTGGCACACCAAGAGCCTGAAAGGTGACCTTTCCACCTCCAATCTCACCCCAGCCCCTCTTCTTCCACCACTTCCAATCCCATCCCCTTCCTTTAGGTGTTTACAGGTAAATCCAATGAATCTTCCAAAAGACTATGCTGATCCCCAGGTCAAAAACTTTTAACAGCTTCATTAAAGCCCACACATTTTAGCCTTTCATGATTTGGCCCAATCCCACCCTACTGGGCTTACATCCACCCAATATTTCTCATGCTCCCACAAAATGTTCCCACTCACAGACCCCTCAAATCACCTCCACGCCTATCCTCTGCCCTTGTAATTTTCTTCCATCTGGACTTCCACCCCCTTCTTACTCATGACTGGAAATTTTACCCATCCTTTAAGGCCCTAACTGCAAAGTCACCTTTTCCATGAAGATGTCCATGATCTCTCCAGCCAAATGTGACATCATGCTCCTGACTCTCAAGATGAATGTACTTCTTTAATGACATTTCTCCTACCCTGTCCTTACTGAGGTTATTAGATGATATGTATAGCTCCCTTACTAGCCCTTCAGTGTCTTTGGGGTAACTTTACTCTTTACTCTTTTTTGTGTCTTCCGCTGTGTCTAGCCTAACGCTTTACACAAAGAAGCTACTCAAAAACTGTGTTGACAGACAGAATAAGTGAAGACATTAATAATAGATAGTATTCAGGTGGGGATGGCTAATATGCAGGTGGCACACTTCAGCTTAAGCATGAGGCCGCACATGCTGAAGATCATGCCCAACAGGTTCACGTAGTCTGGCATCGGGTCGTCCAAAGCCGGGTTACACTCACTCGGCAGGGGCTTGTACCTCAGTACTTTGTTTGGTCTCCACGGGTCCGACATATTGTTCACGGACATAGCGAGTCGAAGGCCAGGTTGGGCCTCTTCCGCTGCCTACTGTTAATAATAATAATGATAAGTGACATTTAACAAAAACCGCTTTTACTAATTTTCATGAGAACTCCTGGAAGCAACTGTTATTACCTTATTTGACAAGTGAAGAAAGAACCTGAGGACCAGATAGATAATAATGTCCCAAGTTCCCATAATAAGCCATCAGAGTCCATAGAGCTTCTCCGCTATTTCATTCTGCTTCCATATCAGACAGTAGCGATACTGTGTGCCTCAGCAGGAAGGCACACGGGCCTTTGGAGGCTCCGCACATCATACTGAGCATATTAAAATACACCCAATCCCACTCTAACTTTTTTTTTACTGTAAAAAAATCACAATATTTTTTATAAGTTTACTTTCGAAATTTGGCCCAAGAGTGATTTCTTGGCAATCATTGTGCACAATCAGGAATTCTTGCAATGAAGAAAACTTGCTTGTAAATTGCTTTCAAATGTGCAAAAAGCATTGTAATAATAAATGTAACAGTTAATGAAGATGACATATCTTCGTAGAGGTATTTGTTAACAAATGAGGTCCTTATTAATTTCAGTTCCTCAGTTTTCTTTTTATATTGTGAAGTCAATTACATGTTTAGGTCTTCCACATTTTTAGGTCTCTAACCTGAGCCCTAGAGATGAACAGTCCTAGTTGCAAGGGTTTGAATAGGTTAGCAGAGCACAGTGTGACTTAACGGGCATGATGGAGGTTACCATGGAAATGCCATCAGCTCCACCCTCCCCAAGTCATCTCCATACATCACTCGAGTGCAGGCATTTGCTTCCACTGCAGAGTTGATTCCATCTCCCAGTAGGCCCCTTCTGGAAACTCCCTCCCCACTCTAGATCTGGCAGAGCCACTGGGAGATGGGAGCAAAAGTTGGGGAGCTGAGTGACACCAGGCAGGAAGCTGAGCAGTCAGAGGGGCTTGAGCCTGGCAGGTCCCTGCCTCGCCCATCCCTGGGCCCAGGGGGAGGGAGTGGTCACCGAGCGGTCACCAGTGAACACTGTTTACTTAGCCAACCTGAGACATTCCAAGGCCAGGTTGCAGTCAAAGACGATATTAAACAGTCTTCCTCTGCTTTTGAGGTTGCTATGACAGCCAGGAATTTGCAAACCAAACTGGACCTGGAGAATAAGTCTGTCCTTGGCCCCAAAATTTTGCGGTTCCAAATGGTTCTGCTTATAGTTCCTGCTGTCCCCTTTGGACACCTGCCAGATGGAAGGATCTCTAAACCTGGAATCTGGAAAAGTCCCAACGGAAAAGCTATTTCCAAGCTGGCTAAAAGTGCAGTAGACTGGATTTAGGTGGGATAGAAGGAACTTCTTGGCAAGAAAAGTTGGAAAATATTACAATAGGTCTCAGAACGAACCTCATTGTTTTCTTGTCTTCTTAAAAAATCTTTTACATTTGTTTAGTGCTCTGTGGTTTGCTAAGCACAGTCACATATATTATCTAACTGGATATTCACATCTGCCTGGTGAAAGAGTCAAAATAGATATTACAGTACTTGACCAAAGACAAGGAAAGTGAAGTTCAGTAAGGTCAAGATCGAACAGCCAGCAAGCAGCAGAACTGAGATTTGAACCTGGGCTGTCTGACTCGACGTCTGGCTCTTTTCATTCTACCATGACGATCTCCAAAAATGTACAAAAGATCACATCTGAGGTGAGAGTTTAGGAGCGATTTTATTAAAATAAAGTAATATTGTAGATGAATGATTTCTTTTTATTGTGGTAAAATACATGTAACATAAAATTTACCATTTTAACCATTTTCAATTTGCAGTTCAATGGCATTAAGTACACTCATTGTTGTGCAACTATCACCATCATCCATCTCCAGAACTTCTTTATCTTCTTAAACCAAAATTCTATACTCATTAATCTCCTCTGGCCGGGCGCGGTGGCTCACGCCTGTAATCCTAGCACTCTGGGAGGCTGAAGCAGGTGGATCACTCAAGCTCAGGAGTTCGAGACCAGCCTGAGCAAGAGTGAGACCCCATCTCTACTAAAAATAGAAAGAAATTAATTGGCCAACTAAAAATATATAGAAAAAATTAGCCAGGCATGGTGGTGTACGCCTGTAGTCCCAGCTACTTGGGAGGCTGAGGCAGGAGGATTGCTTGAGCCCAGGAGTTTGAGGTTGCTGTGAGCTAGGCTGACACCACGGCACTCTAGCCTGGGCAACAGAGTGAGACTCTGTACCAAAAACTAAGATAAAATAAATAATATCTCCTCAAATCTCCTCGTCTCAGGCCCTGGAAACCACCATCCTACTTTCTGTCTCTATGAATGTGACTAGTCTAGGTTCCTTACATAAGTGGAATCATACAGTATTCATCTTGTGACTGGCTTATGTCACTTAGCATATGTCTTCAAGGTTCATCAATGTTATAACATGTGCCAGAATTTTCTTCTTTTTTAAGACTAAAAATATTCCATTGTAAAAATATACCACGTTTTGTTTATTCACTTATCAGTCAATGGACGCTTGAGTTGCTTTCTGCCTTTTAGCTATTGTGAATAATGCTGCAATAAACATGGTTGTACAAATGTCTCTTTGAGACCCTGCTTTCAATTCTTTGGGATATACACCCTTAAGGGGGACTGTTGGAGCATATGGTAATTCTATTTTTAATTTTTTGAGGACCCACTGGACTGTTTTCCATAGTGGCTGCACCATTTTATATCATTCTCACCAACAATGCACAAGGGTTCCAATTTCTCTACATCCTTGCCAACACTTGTTATTTTCTGGTTTTGTGTCATCTTAGCAGGTGTATAGATGGAAGATTTTTAAACATGTGCTTATCCAGGTTGGTTTATTCAGAGGAGTTAGAAAATGGCCCTAGTGAAACCAGGTTAGCTTCCACTTGACATGCCAGCCCCAAGCCCAGCCAAGAATCTCACAGAAACATTCCACTGGTCACCAGAGAAAGCACTTGGATAACCTGAGCAAACCCATGACTTGCTCTTAGGGATAATGAACTCAACATACAGCTCCTACTCATAGGAATTTCATATCTTCAATATGAGCAAGAATCCATTATATAGATTCATGCTACATAAAGGCACCCCCTACATCCAGAGGGCATATGTGTGAGTCTATGTGGGTGAAGATGAAAGCAGAGTCTTCCAAGAATGATGATATGGCCAAGGGGATTGACAGGCTCTCTCCCCAAACAACTCCAGAATCTCAGGAAGTCATCTCATTTCTGTGAGGTTCTTTCTTTATTCTTTAGCCACCTTTGCCCGCTTCAGAGGGATGAGTTAGACATTCTCTTTAAAGGGCTTCAGAAGAAAGTGCTCTGTGAGTACAAGATGTGACTATATCTGATCATCTCCAGAGTTACAATTACATCACCCAGCAAGAATTGTTCGACTCCCCATTATGTTGTCTGTAATAGTGGGGGAACTCAGAGCATCTGAGGCTGGGACTAGGAATCACGTCTGATTCTTCTGACTATGGGTGTTCAAGTCCTACCCACCTCAAATGTCCCCCGTCCAGGAAGCGGTCCTGGATGACTGCACAGGAAGAAATAGTTCCCTTCTTTAATAATCAATAACACTTCACCTGTGCCTTTCCCAGGGCAATGGTTATGCATTTATCTTAGGTTTATTGTTATTTAAGAGCATATTATATAGTCTCCCCTATATGTCTTTGTGTACATCCTCTAGCAAGTGGAGGGCGGGCGGGGCAGGACGGGGGGCCCACCCTGAGTCCTGGGCCCGTGTCCTGTCCTATCTGTGCCCCGAGGTGCCTATCATGGGTCCACACCAAACACTTTAGGACTGATTGATTCTTTATGTCAACTGAGAAACACGGAGTACAGAAAAGAATGACCAATTCATATTAGAATCAGTCCTGCCAATTCCTGCAATTTACACTCCTAGTCATGCTTACCTCACATTCATAAAGAACTTGAGTTTACAAAGTGCTAGCTTCCCTGTTTTCCTCAGACAGATAGCTGAGATGCAGAGAAGTTCATCATTTGTTCAAGCTGACTCAGTAGGTGACAGTGACAGGAAGGTCCCATCCTGGTCTCCTGACTTCACCCCTCATGGTATTTATTCACCACCCTCTGCTGCTTCCAGGACACTGGATTCAGGCCATGGCTGGCATATCCCTCACTCCTGGGTACATTGTAGTCAGAGAGGACGCATGGCAACACAAGAGGATGCAAGGCAATGGTCTGAGCGTGTGTCACACGTTTGTGTGCATGTGGCGGGTGGGAAGGTGGGGGATGTTTCTCCTCCCACCCCCTTCTCCTCAGCCTGGCTATTGCTGACATCAGTCTTGTCACTGAGCAGCTGCAAGCAGCTGCTGACAGCTCCTAGCATCTCAGCTACAAAATAAATGAGTTCCCTGCAGGCAGGACACCAGTGGCATAATCAGGCTTTGCATATATTGTCCTCATTTTTTTTTCCTATGGCTTCAACTTCAGCCTCATATAATACCAGAAAAAAAAAATCTCAGGTCTTCACTGGGCTCTATCACACCTGTTTCTGCTGGCAGATAAGATGGGTTTTCTGTTCTCATTCCTGACCTTTTAGGAAGACGCAGAGCCACTCTGTGTGATTATCCTCCATATTCTAGAGAGAGGATGGAGCTGGTCGCTAGGCAACCTGGTTTCCAGTTTGGCTCTGCAACTTGAGTGTGACCCTGAGATAGCCCATCTCCTGGCTGGGTCTCAATCCACGAAATGAGGAAGTTAGACCAAAAGGAGGTCTAAGGGCCTGTCCAGCTTGACAGTGGAGATAGCAGCTGCACAGAGGTGGAACGAATGCAGACTTATAGACTGGAACATGTGTTTTAGGCTGAATGGATGAAGAGTACATGATAGCTCATGCAAGCTGAGGACAGCTAGCTGCCCTTGCCCAGCTGGGAAGACGTGAACTATTTCTGTCCCTGGTCTGGGGGTTTCTGTTCTCTGCTATGTGCTCTGCTATGTCAACAGAGGGAAACAGGCTTCTGGAATCTCAAAAGAATCACTGAGGTCTCTGTTTGGCTACAGAATGAAGCCATGCATTGGTCTGGTTACCCACCTGGGACGCAGTAGCAAGAGTCAGACTATGGTTCTTATAACTTTTGTGCCACTAACTAGCTATGTGGCCCCAGACACATTGTTGTTCCTCTCTGAGCCTGTGTGCTTTTCTGTAACATAAGGAAGTTAGACCAGATACCTCTCATCACCCTTTTGCTCTAACATCTGAAATGTATTGCCTACCTGTCTCATTTGCCTCCCTTAGAATGGCTTCGTCTTGTGGGTAGTTCCGTGACTATCATCAGCCAAAGAAAAACCTGCTTTTGGTCTCAACTCAGAGACTGGGGAAGGATGTGAGGAAGGGAGAGAGTGCAGGAATACTTTTTCCTACTCCTTTGTTATGTGTTTTTAAGGAAGTCTAGACTTCAATTCCACCTCTAAAGGAAGGAGATGCTATCTTTCCCTTCTTTGAGAGGTGAGAGGACCCTTGCAGATCCTGGAGTCATGGCATGTTTCGCTGCATTCATTAACGAGGAAGAGAGAAGGGAGCCAACTTGCTGAGCACCAGTGTACCCTAGCCTAGGTGCTTTCTTTATATAGTCTCATGTCATCTTCTCAACAGCCACATGAGAAATTGTATAGACACAATAATGTAGGCTGAGAGAGAAAGAAATGTGCCCAAGTTAGGCACAGTCAGGACAGTAGCCGGAATTCAAAATCAACCTGTCTTCCTCCCAAGACTAAACTGCCTCTCTGAGGGTGTTTGTTACTTTAGCAGAAATTGAAAGTAGGATGTGAGAGGAGTTTTTGCACTAGCAAAAGTAGCTTTTGCAGAGCAAAAAGTCCTACTGCAAATCCTTAGGCTCTGTGCTATATAAACCTCTGTTTTTCATCTTGGCTTTGACTCTCCCACTGGCTCTCTTAAAGCCTCACTGGGATCTCGGGACAGGCCCGTGCAGCCTGAGTGCTGGCAGGCAGGTAGGGGCTGAGACCTTTTCTTCACCAACAAATGTCCTACAAGAAACAGCAGCCCCACAAAGTCCCTGCCTCTTCAGCTGACCACAGAGATCAGAGCTGGGGACTTTCCCCACAGGATGTGTGGACAAAACAGGTCCCAGCCACTGTCATCTCTTCTTCTGCTCCCAGGCCCTTTGGAGAGAGAACAGCTGCTTTCTCCACCTTGGTCAGGAGAACTCCTGATTCCTTAGCTTCCATTAGCACACGAGGTTCTCAGGCACAGCCTCAATAAAAGTTGTCCAGTCAAGACCCTGAAAGCAGCTGGGGTCTCTTACTGTGCAGCCATAAAAGAGAAAAACATACCAAATAGCCAAGCCAAGAAGCATCCTTGCAGGACAGGAAAGAATTTATAAAGATATCTATATAAAGATAACCTTGTTTTAATAGAAAAAGGAAATGAGACAGAAATTGGCTCTTTTTACTGCAGGGAATGGAATCCAGTGAACTCGACTTCAGTTTCACTTGGAATGAATGTTTACTGAGTCTCCTGCTTGCTAGACACTGCAGTAGGTGCCTTCGCCGTAATTCCATTTCTTCCTCATAATAGTGTTAGGCAAAGAGAAAAGGAAGCTCAGTGAAGTCAGGGGAGCTGTTCAGAGCCACTAAGAGCCCGGAATTTCCGCCCGTTAGCCCAGAACTCTTTCCATCATCCGACAGCTGCCTTCTCCTAAATATCCTCGTGACATGTATCTTCATCTATGAGGACCGGGCATAGGTGGATACCGCATCTCAAAAAGGTTAATAAAAGATGTGGTCCCTGGTTCCCAGGTAGCCTATGAGATGAGAGAGTAGCGCAGGTCCCGCTCTCCCCGTGATACTCCCCTCCTCCTGGGTTTAGGGGACTTTGCTCTCAGGCTGTCTTGCTTGGCCTCTCCTACTCCAGGCACAGGCTCCTGCTGTCCCCTCCGTAGCACTCTGCGCTTTCCCCATCAGAGCATTTCACGCTCCACATAGTGATTGTTGTTTGTCGTCTCTCTCCCGTAATGCACTGGAAGCTTCTGGAGGGCAAGGGCAAGTTTTCCTTTTTTTTATCATTGATTTTCCAGTGCTTGGCACATAGTGGGTATTTAACAGAGATTTGCTGAATTATAGATTGAAAGAAAGAATGGAAAGATGGATGGAGGGATGGGTGGATGTTGGTTTAGAACCCCCCCCCCAAGCTTTCATGACTCAACGTAATTGAGTAATTTATCTTTCTGTTCCCGACAAGTTAACTTACCCAACTTCTGTAGTTTGTCAGCAGTGCCGTCCAAAGGTAGTGAGGTGTAAGAGGTTTGAATCTGCTGACTTCATATCCTGCCTCAACTGTTTACTAACTATGGGATAATATGCAAGTTATTTAATCTCTCTGAACCTTAGTTTTGCCATTGTAATATGGTATTATGAGGCTTACTGATGAAGCTTATAATCCCTGGAATACACTAGAAAGTAAAAAAAGTGGTTGCTATCAATCTTAGCACATATAACGGTATATTAGATCACTTATACTCATCCTTGGTACCTCTTTTGTCTACCATTCCCTCTTCCGCCCGCAGTGACTGTTAGATAGTTAACCCTGTCACATCTTTCTTCCATGTGTCTTCTGCATTGTTTCCATACCCTCATCTTAACCACCTATTTTAATGCAATAGGTTCTAACCAGTTTGTATCCTTCGGGTTTCCCTTCCAATGCATCATGCACTCACATGTTGGCTCTAGAATCCCTATAGAGGAGAGGTTTAGGGGGACACTCTTTGGATCCCCAGAAAGTGGGGAGGATAAGAGGAGTGTCTTGAAGCTGCATATGCATATCACTTTGCAAAACACTGAGACAATTTCAATTGTCCATATTAAAGCAAGCGGGAGCTTGATGGACATGAAAGGGGTGCTAAAGTTCTCCACCTGTGGCCAACACTGGGGTCACTTGTGGGCAGAAATTGCCAATTTACACTCCCTAAAATATGGTTCTCATCAAGGTACTTTTTGTTAACGTTTTTTCCACGAGCCTAGAGAAGCTGCAGAGCAAATTCTAGAATCTTTTGCCTCACACTCAGAACCCCCCACAATGCTGCATCAGGCCAACTGTTCCAGGGCATTTTGCTCCAGCACCAAATTTTCATTTCATGTATTTCATTCCATTCAATGCTCCCCGAACACACCAAAGCTATTCCTAACTCTCTGTCTTTATCCAGGAATGCCCCCACCGCTGGTCTCCCCAGGCCCTCTCCTCTAAAGAAATTCTATTCGCCCCTCAAGTCCTGGCTCCAGCATCGGTCCCCTTCACAATCACTCCAGTCTAAGGGGCTCCTTCTTTTCTTGGAATCCCAAATGTTTTTTTTTTTTTTTTTTTTTTACTGTCAGGACAGTTTGCTCTGGCACTTAACTGTGTAACTTTCTTGTATGGTTGTTGAAACATTTCATATGTTGATGTTTTCTCTTCCACTGGACTGAGATGTACATTTGGGATAAGGACTGCTACATACCTCTTTGGATCCCCCGTGGCACCCAGTCCAGTGTGGGGCCCAGGTGGGTAGGTTGCTGAGCTACAAACCATCCCCCAAAAACTGTCGCTCTGCTCTTCTGGCCCACAGACCCTTGACAACAGAAAAAAGGCTTCGGATTTAGGGACAGTCATCTCCAGGGGCTCAAAGACTCTCCCCAAGAAATATGTGCCAAATACCTCCTGGCTACAAGACTTTGGAACTGGGAAAACTAAGTGATTATGACCCAATCTCAGCCCAGTCTAATCATTTCCTGTGTCGGTGACTAATGACCTAGAGCTGAAGGCATCTTGTTACCTTCAGCTTGAGCAATGGGGGTTTAAACACACATCTGCCTACACCCACACACATCTGTCTTCATGTGCACACCAGCCCTCAAGCAATAAACAGCAATGCTGTTACCAAGTTCTTGAGAAAGGCCACCAGCAGCGGAGTAGAGGTGGGGCTTTAAAAGCTTGTGCAAAAATACCACCTCTAGGGAGAAATAAAAAAGGGGAATCTGCATGAAGAATTTTTGTATTATTTTTTCAATTTTTCTGTAAGTCTGAAATATGGTCAACATTTCTAAAAACTTGTAAAGCAGAAACAACAGAAAACTGCCTTCTCTATGCAGCTGCCCTGCCTCCTTCTTCAGCCTTTAAGAACTGTTTTTTCCAATATAGTCATATGCAAATTATAGTTGTGAATATATCTATTTTCCATATTAGACAAGAAGTATGAAACAGAAATAAAGTTAGGTCATAGTTAAAGAGAGCTTTTAAATATAAAAATAATATTTAAAAACATTAGAGTAATAATATTGGAATAGAGGGATTTTAACACTTTCTGATCTGGGGCAAGATATTCAGCCCTAAGTTATGGCTTCCTCATCTTTAAAATGAAATTAAAAATTACTATCCTTGGGCTTTGTCATAAGAATTATATAAAAAGGTAAATAATTAATATGATCCCTGGTCCATAGTTGGTGTCCATGATATATTTGTTCTAATTTTTAAAAAATGTTAATTGCCGAGTTCTACTCACTTTGTGTCCTCACGCCTAAAAAGCGTCTGGCACAGAGTGGTTGAATAATAGTTATAAAGGAGGGAGTGAATAAATACTGCAGTTCTACTAAAGCAACTCTACTGCTCATCCCCAGACCCCAAGAATAGCCCTTGCTTTTCCAAATCTGAGTGATCTAGTGAGAGTCCCATAACCTCTCCAGGCCTCTGCTTTCCTCATCTATGAAATGGGGCTGGTTTTCACTACAACCGGGAAGGACTAGCCATCTCTCTGTGGAGAGAGAGATGGAAACACAGAGCAAATGTGTGACCGGCAGCCTGGAGGGGTTAATCTCTCTTACAGCAGCCGCGCTTCTCCAAGCTCTGGCCCCATCCCTTAGTATAGGCTCGGGTGCAACAGAAGCTGCGAGACTGCATCCTCCTGCCTCAGTGGGGCGGAGGAAGAAGCCCTCCAGCGGCAGAGAGTGCAGGTCCAGGGTTTCTGAGAAGCTTGGGCACGAGGTCCAGGCAATTGAGATCTGGGCTCCGCCCTCGCTGCCCTTTCTTCCTCCTCCTCGCCTTGCAGCCACTGAGCAGCAGGGTTCTGAGGGGCAGACCCCTAGAGGCCAACCTAGGAGCCCGGCTCCTCGGATCCCCGGACCCCGCCCTCCGCCCTCTGCGGGCCTCCCTGGCAGCGGTCCTGGCGCCCGGGGAGCGAGGGCCCTTGCATGGAATTCCATTCCCTCTGCTTTCTTTTCTTCCTGAACGAGGGTGGTGCATATTTTAGCCAAGGCCACGTGCAAGGCGGTTTGCTCCAGTGCTGCTGCTGCTTCTTCTTCTTCTTCTTCTTCTTCTTCTTGTTCTTCTTCTTCTTCTTCTTCTTTTTTGAGACAGGGTCTCACTTTGTTGCCGGGGCTGGAGCGCAGAGGCAGGATCATAGCTCACAGCAACCTCAAACTCCTGGACTCAAGTGATCCTCCAGCCTTAGCCTCCCGAGTAGCTGGAACTACAGGTGCGCACCACCACACCCGACCAATCTGGCTAATTTTTCTATTTTTTTTTTTTTTTTGTGGAGACGGGGGTAGGGTCTCGCTCGTGCTCACGCTGGTCTCGAACTCCTGGCCTCAAGCAATCTTCCCGCCTCGGCCTTACAAAGTGCTAGGATTACAGGCGTGAGCCACCGCGCCTCCAGTGCTTCTTAAAGGACCCCATATTACGCTGAGCTCTGGATCCCCACGCCCCTTTGGTGATGGCCAGCTTGGCCATGCCCAGGTCTGAGGACGGGCTACTCCTCAGACAGCAGAGGTGGGGTGGGAGTGAGAGAGAGAAAAAGCGAAGAGCCAGGGGAAAGCGAGGCCAGGTGTGGCTGCGGATAGTGGCCTTTTGCTCTCGGCCCCCAGGTGTGCCCATACCTGGGTGCCCTGTGCTGACCCAGGAAAGGCCAGGCCTGACCCTACAAACTGCACAATCCCTGGAGGGCTAGGCCAAGGTCTTTTCATGCCCCCACATGGGAGCTGGTGAATAGTGACTCCATCAGCCTGGCACAGACCTAGAGGTAACCAATAAAGTATTACGAACAGAAAAAAAAAAAAAAAAAAGCGGGCCGAGCGGGCAGAGAGCGGGCCGAGCGGGCAGTTGGGTCCGAGGAGCAACAAGCAGCGGGTTGTGTGACCGTCTTCACTGCACACTTCCACGCTCAGCTGTCTGCGCGGTCAGTCTGGTAGTTTCAGAGTGACAAAACCAGACGGGGAGGGAGGAGAGAGGAGGAAAGAGGGGCGAGGAAGGAGGGACAAGAAGAATGTAAATAAAAGAAATGGTGCGAGAGAGAGAGAGAGAAATGGAAGAGGAGAAATGACAGATGTGTGAGAAAAATGGAAGCAGAAAGAGTGCGAGAGCAAAAGAAATGTGAGCGCGAGGCGGAGAGGACAAAGTGAGGACGGACAGAGGCACTGACAAGGCCTCATCCATCGACTCTTGGCCGGAGTGTGACGGATTCTCCCCCACACGGGGTCAATCCCCCCAGAGCCCCTCGGCGCCCCTGCCCGGCCCACTCACGCTTGTCCCGGCCGATCGGCCCCCACGCTAACCCCATCGCCGGGAGGAGGGAGGGAGGGCGCGAGGGAGGGGCTGCGGGAGGAGGCAACCATGTGGTTCCAGCTCAATTTTTTTTTCCTCTCTCTTTCTTCACTCCTTTTTCTTTCCAAACAGGGAAAAGTGTTCCGCGAAGCGGTAGCGTCTTTCCGCCTCGCCTTCCCCTCCCTGCCCCTGGCCTGGGCTCCCGTCTGGGCGTGAGCTGGTGGGGCGAGCGCTAGAAGCCCCTCTGCGCCCCGGAGCGCAGGGCGCGGGGCCCGGGGCGCGGAGCCGCCTCCCGCGCCCGCACATGGCTGCAGCCACCCCGCGCGCACCCGGACGCGCCGCGCCCAGCTCGCCGAAGGTCCGTCGGCTGCGCCCCGCCGCCCCGCAGCCAGGCAGCGGCTGAGCGGGGCAGTGCCCGCGGCGGGAGAGCGGGATGTCCCTCCTCCTCCTCCTCTTGCTAGGTGAGTGCCTCTGGAAGGGCGGGCGTTCGGATGGCCACGGGCAAACGCAGCCCTGCGTCGGGGGACACCGGTTCTGAGCCGTTGTCTCCGCAGCCCCTGGAGTGAGTCGACTCCTCCGTCCCTGCCTCCCGGCCACGGAGGAGCACATCTGGCAGCGGAGGACCGCCCAGTCGGCCATCGAAATGTCTCGCACATCTGGGCCCTTGAGCAGACTTGGGGGGTGGGGGTGCTTCCTGGTCGAGTTTGGTCGTGAACCTGATGTTCAGGGTCCTTTTTAGGGTGGCGTTTAGTTTCAGGACTATCTGAGAAAACTGGGGAATTGGGGGAGGGAAGGTTTACCCAGGAATTTTTGTGCCAGGTTCCTGAGGGTGGGGGCAGTTTTTTTGTTTCAAACAGGCGCCTCCGAGGGCTCATATTAGAAACAGATGTGTGAAGGGTGAGCTGCAAGGAATGGGGAAAAGGCAGGGCAGGAGAGGAAAGGAGAGAGGGAAAAAGGGCAGGCACAATGAGCACCAGGAAGGTCAAAGGTGGAGAGTGACATGGGGAAGGACGGGGAACGGTAAGGGAAAGGGGCTGGAAAGGAGAGAGGGAAAGAGAGCAAGGGAATCTGAAGCAGAAGAGCAAAACTAAGGGAGACTGAGCAACGGGAGTGTGAGGAAGACTTGGAGAAAATGGAGTACATGAGCCTGAACAGAGGGAATCGGACACGAACGACTTTTTCCTGAAACAGGGTCTGGGCAAAGAGAAGAGCCCTCCTGAACGGTCCCTTCCTGGTGTCCCCCGGGGAAGGACTCCTGAGGCCTCAGAGGCCCTAAAGCACAGGCTGACATGCTGGGCTGGAAGCAGGCAGGTTTGCAGGACCGGACACATCAGGGATGTGTGCAGCAAGAGGGACAGGAGGGGCACTGGGAATGTCTGAGGGGCCAAGGCGGGGAAGGCAGTCGGGGCGGGCTGAAGACAAGTCGTTCTATGCACTGTGGAAGCGAGGGGTCCACCTGGACACAGGACCAAAAGTTAGCTGGAGTTCAGCAGATCACGGAGCCTACCAGGTGTGGTGGGAAGAGTGCTGCCCTGGACACCAGGCCATGGGAGACTAGTCTGCCTGGGTGACCTCAGACGTCTTACTCCTTATCCAGGGCTCTGTTTCCTTAGCTCTAAAACAGAAAAACTAGATGGTTCTGAAGTTCCTTCTAGCTCTGACAGCCTATAACACCAGGAGTTTGAGGGAGGCTGGTGTCTAGAAGAGCTGCCAAATAAAAGTGAAGGAGCAGTAAAAAGTCACCCTGAATAAGGTGGCTGGAGTTCTCTGTTTTTTTTGAAACCTTACAAACCAACTAGATAGTATGCATGCCTGTCTAGGCCAGCCTCAGGCTGGAACCACCCAAGTTAGAGGACTAGAAGAGGTGGACTAGCCCAAACTGCTGCTCAAGTAGGGCAGGTGGGGAGGGGCTGTTTTCTGAGTTCTTTTAGCCAAGTGTTGCAATGCTGTTCTTGTGCACAGCTGGCAGAGCTGTACAGCACCTTTGTCACATTTATTGGCCTCTACCTCTAAGCTGCCAATCACCAGATGTTCAGTGGAATCAAACTTCAGAGTCACCCTATTAAGAACAGCCAGCATTCACTCAGTCCTTGCTATACTGAGCACTTTCTACAGACTGTCTTGTTCACTCATTTATTCTTCACGCCAACCCCACTGGTTGCCCATTATTATCACCCTCATTTTACAGATGAAGAAATCAAGGTATAAAGAGATCAGGTAACTTGCTCATGGCCACAATTCATAATTAGCAGAGATGGGATTTGGTCGTAGGCTGTCTGCCTCCAGAGAGTACTTGCTAAAGCGCCATGCGGGACAGCCTCCTGTCACTGCAGAAGGACTCAAAGGTATTCTCGTAGCCAAGCCAGTTCAGTCCTCCTCTTCCAGCATAAGATGTCTGTGTGATCTTACCTGTAGGAGTAGCCTGGGGAAGGGAAACAAAACTAAGTTTTTGAGCACCTGCTCTGTTCCAGCCCTGTGTTGGGCACAGTTTACAGTGAAAAGTGTATAAGTGAAAAGTGACTTTGGTCCATATGGTAAGTTGAAATCAGCTGGTTGGTGTGCTGGGATGTGAACATCGATGATGGTCATTCTCTTAGTTCACGAGAAGGAAGGAGCTGACTAAGACGTGGATCAACAGATGTTATTGATTTACTGCCCTTCTTTATTGAGTGCCTAATCTATGGAATTATGCCTCTGATGAGAAAATAGGCTGTTGGGTTGATACTCTACCTTTATAGATAACCTACCTCTCATCATTTTTTTCTTAGGTCTGTTTTGATAAAATTGTTATAAACTAAAGCCTAGGTGGAAAAGAGGACTGACTGCTGATGTAGAATTCCATACAAAAGGGTTTCCTTTATTCACGCCTACTATTAAGCTTTTGCCACATCTTGGTCTTTGTCAGACATACTCAGACTTATGACATCCTGGCTCTAAGCTGATTGAACTGTTCCAGGAAGAGATGGGCATCTGAGGAGAGCCACGCTGAAGGAACCCCTCTCTAGTTGACAGCCCTGCATGGGTCGGAAGCCCGTAGGGGAAGCAGTTCTGTGGGCTGGTTTAGCCTTTACTTGCACAATGGCTTTGAGCTGTAGCGTGCCTGGGCACTCTTCAGCAAAGCCAAAAAGGAAAACCCACAGAGTTGCTTCAATCCTAAAATCATCTACTGGTCCTTTAAAGGGGCAGTTCCAGGCTGCTTCTGATCACAGCTGTCATGATTTCTAGCCTCTTTTCCCCCTAGAGAATGCATAGTATCGGAGGGGATCTGAGAGGGCTGAAAGTGTTCATAGCCGGAACAAGGATCGGGCAGTGGACTCCTGGCTTTCTGGACCTGCCAGTGAGTGAGGTCAAACGCCCTGCCTCTCTGATGTGAATGAACAAGTGGTGCTCTGAGCCCCATGGAGGAGAGAGAAGGGGGACACCAGCCCCAGCCCCTCCTCTGACCACCACCCCGTTCCCTGCTCTGGCCGTTCAGGTCCTCATTATTCTACCTTAACTTCTCTCCAGGACTTCTGTAGTAGCTACCATATTCCAGTCCTGCCTGTCTTCTCTTCTCCATCCTACTCACTGCTACCCAAGTAACCTCGTGAGGCAGCTGGTATAATGCAAGGAGCTTGAACTTAAGAATCTGGCAAGCTCTCTGGGTTCTTTTCTGACTCTGTTGTCTAAAATAGGGGTAGGAGTGCGGTAGGGGATACTGAATTCAAGATTTCTATAATTCTGTGATCTTTCTCCCTTCTTCAAAAAATCTTTAGTAGTCCCATTGCTTTTAGTATTGAGTGTAAACACTTCATTCTGATATCAAAGATTTTACACAATATCATTCACAACTCCTCCACCCACCCCCAGATAACTGTCCGGGGAACCTGCATTACTTCCTGTGCCCTAAACATGTCCCATGCTTCTTTCTGATTTTCGGTGTTTTTGTTTTTAATAATCCCTCCACCAAAAATGCCTCCTTATTTCCTGTCCCTCTGGATCAAAATCTTGTTCACCCTCTGAGTCTCACCTCAAATGCCACTTCCTCCATATGCCGGTCCATGGTTTCACCAGCTGAATAAACGCTTTCTTCCCTTCCTTTGAATCCCAGTAGCCTTCCTCTTATGCTACTTTGTACTATGGTGATCCAGGTGCTTATCTAATATCCCATTAGAGTGTAGCTCCATGAAGACAGGGCCTGTATCTCATTGTCTTTGTACCACCTTTGGTACCTGCATAAACATTGTGAACTATTTCTTAAGAGAGAATCACATTTTTTGAAACTTTTGAAGCATTTAATGTCAAGAGAGGTGAAAGATTTAGGATTATTACTCTTTGACTGGGGGACAACACAGTTGTGAGGAGCCCAGTTTAAATTCGGCTCCCTCTTGTGCCTCTTTGTCCATAATGCAAATAAGACCAAGTCTCGTTTTTAAAAGATTCTGTGTGTAGAACATTATAGGGGCAGGGACCAGATAATATATTTATTATATAAATTTATTTTGTTATATTCAGTGTGTTAGTACCAGATTAACAAGAGACTTCTCTGTTGAAACTTCTACCAGGATGGGGAAGGAGGCTGGTTTCCCAGAAAATGAGTTTGAGAAAGGCTGAATGCATAGTCCTTTGGTCTGCGGTATAATGACAAGTCTCAGTAGGATTCCATGTCCTTCCCTCGTCTTCCCACATTAATGATGATGGTCATAATAATGATATATTCCCAGTATGCTCATATCTTGTCTCATCCTATTTCTGTCTTGTGCTCAGCTGGGCAGTGTACACATGAGCGTATTTCATGAATGTATGTAATGATGATAGGCATTTTTTCAAGGTACATATAAAGATTATCAGAACTAGGGGGAAGCTAAGAGACTGTCTAAATCAATGGTTCTTAAAATTTTGAGTCCCAGACCCCTCTGAAAATCTGATGAAAACCACAAAATTGCTTCTCAGAAAAAAGGCACATATATATCAAATTTTACCAATAATTTTTAGGGTCTCATTGACCTCCTGATACTATTCCTTGGAACCCAAATTAGTCTTTGATCTAAAACTACCCCTTCTTTTATGATGAAGAAGAAACCAAGGTTAGAGAAATTCAGCTGAGTTTCAGAGCTAGTTTAATAGAAGAGCCAAGACTGGAACCCTAATTCCATGATGTGTCCTAGTACATATTCTTGAAACAGAAAGATGTCTCTCCCTCCTTTTCAACTCATTTAGTTAAGCTTTGAGATCACAGTGGCTCTTCCAATGTTTCAGTTAAGTAAGCTACATGCTGAATAACTGGCATTGGTTTTTATGTTGAGAAATTGCCTGAAAAATAGGGCAGATGTCGTAACATTTCAATTTAGCCATCGTAGCTGGAAATCCTGGAAACTTCTTCAGTGTCATGTATGATGTCTAGAAAAAGGAATTAATACCCACACTCCCAAAGATATGGGTGTGTGTATATAAAGAACAGGACTGGAAATCAATAGCTCTAGCTCCTTAATAATTTTTCTGGGTCATTCTGGGTAAGTCGTACCAGTCTGAGCCTCAGTTTCCTCCTCTGTAAAATGAGGCTATCAGACTAACGTTATCTCTAAGTTTCCCTGTACCACTAATGTTCTCTGAGTTTTTTTAATTCTGAGAATTTGCCAGCTGGTTTGGATGTGGTTGTGATCAGGAACACATGGGTGTCACTATGCTTACCTGATTTTTACAGGCGCTGTCTACTCATGGAAGTTGGTAGCATATGATTATAAATCCAGAAGTGTTCACTAACTAATGTGAAGAGAGCAGTAGTGGCCTCCATCCTGGAACCACGCTGTGGCACTGTTAGCCAGGGAGCACCTTTGAGAGTCAGGGTGATGGCCAGATTCCCCTGCCCAGGAAGTTTAGTAGCTGAAATGCTCACCAAAAGGACCTTATCCTAAGAAGAGTTACTTACAAAACAATCTCATGTGTGGACACCCAGGATAGACTTCTGTAAAGGGTCTATGGTGTAAAACTATTTGTAAGCATTAAGCAATTTCTTCTATTTTTTAAATTAAAGCATAACTTACATATAATAAAGTTCATCTATTAATTATATAGCCTAATGGATTCCTTGCATGGATATGAATTTGTGGTTGGATTTTGCAATATGAATTGTATATAATTAGCCCACCTGTAGTACCCTGAGAGGGGATTAGATGGGTGGGAATGTTATGACAGTATAATTAATTTCTAATATTTGTATAAGGCTTAGCAGTTTACAAAGTACCTTAACACAGTTTATCACCCTTAAGTCAGTCTTTGAGAGTAAATATCATTATTACTCCATTTTACAGATACATTAACTGAGGCGCAGGGAAATAAAGTGAGCTTCTCAAGAATACCCTGGTAGTAAACAGCTGAGCTGAGACACAACCCAGGACTTGGGATTCCAAAGACTGTGTCCTTCCCACTCACCAGGAGACACACGGTCATTCTGAAATCAAGAGAGGGTCTGGCTGAAGCAGAGGCTTCATTTACAGGAGGCCAAATGATAAATCCCAATGTGGACAATTCTATCATAACATTTATCACACATCCGCTTCCCCTGTTCCATTCAAATGGTTAAGAAATAGTTTGTTTGGATTAATGACTATTGTTTATATCCCAGAACTACTATATATATTGCACATGATTACTACCTCCTTCTAATTATTCAAAAGACTCTTGCAGGACTCAAGGTTACTGTAGCGAGCGCCCCCTGCACTGGGCTCACAGATGCCTGAGCGTTCCTTATTAGCACTCGATCCTGGGGCTGAGGAGGTTTATGGGTTGGGTATGACTCGCCTTATATCTTGCCTTTTCTACTTAAATTCCTGTTTTCAGCAGTTCTGACTATTGGTTTCCTAAAGAAAGAACGCAGACTGTACCTCCCCACTCCCCCAAATTCTGGTTATCTGAGTTTCCTAACTGTCTGGATTCTGGAAAAACAAAAGTTTATTTCCTTTGGCACCGTATAGACCCAAATGGGAAAGAATGCTGAAATCAAACCTTTATTTTGTTAGCAGCAGTCAGTTGGAGTGCTGGGTGTGCAGCCTCAGCCAAAGTCTGGCGGTGATAAGACTGAATGCGGCTTTGTTTCAGGGGAAGGCAGGGGAGAAAGCCGTTCCCTTTGTGCCCATATTGAGAAGAGAAAATGGGCAACGAGCTTCAGAATAGCTCCCCGGCGGGCGTGGAATATTGGAGGTTTTTCTAAAGAGAGGCAGCAGAAGGGATCTGGGGAGTTCAGGTCACTAAAGGTGAGGGAGGAGAAGAAAGGCGAGGAGGAGGAGAGGGGGAAAGCATAGAGACAGCAGAGGATAAAAAACTAAGCCAAACTGACCTCCTGGTGTTCGCAGAGCCGCTTCTCTGCACGCCGTTTTATTTCACGGATGGCAGGAGCGGCGCATTGATCTCCCTTTTCAGATCGGTTTTAGCACTCACGTGTGTGCCGTAACATTTCCAAGTTCATTCACACATTCTCACTCACGAAACAATTACAGAAGGGATGCGCCTGCCGGAGTCCAGGCCCCGAGCTAGGCTCTGAGACTCCAATAATACAAAAGACACAGTATCTAGCTTCTAAGAACTCAGCTCCAGTGGGGGCAGATGTATTCATAAACAAGGAATTATGGCCGGGCGCGGTGGCTGAGGCGGGAGGATCGTTTGAGGTCAGGAGTTCGAGACCAGCCTCAGCAAGAGTGAGACCCCCCCCACTGCTCCCCCCGCCCCGTCTCTACTAAAAATGGAAAAAATTAGCCAGTCAACTAAAAATAGAAAAAAAAAAAATTAGCCAGGCGTGCTGGCACATGCCTGTAGTCCCAGCTACTCAGGAGGCTGAGGCAGGAGGATCGCTTGAGCCCAGGAGTTTGAGGTTGCTGTGAGCTAGGCTGATGCCACAGCATTCTAGCCTGGGCAACAGAGTGAGACTCTGTCTCAAAAAACAACAAAACAAAACAAAACACCAAGGAATTACAGATATATGAGGCTGCTATCATCCAGGAAAGTACCAAGAATTCTAGGGGTTCCAAGGAGGAAGCAACTTAATTATGTGCTGTTTTGTGGAGATGGGGTATTTCTTCTTGTGTAGGTCTTCAGGACTGCGTCTGATGTTCCTGTGTCCCTCACACGACACTTGCACATTAGTGAGGTTGGTCTTAAGTGAGCAGCTGGTGGGGTGATGGATCACCCATCAGCATCAGAAAGGAGGGATTAATCAGTGAGCAACCTTGGCATTCAGCCAGGTGCTTCACGGCAGGATTGAGCTTCCCGATGTCCTTGCCTGTTGAAAGTTATGGTCTCATTCTTCATCACAACCTGCCAGCTACATAGCTACCTTGAGCTCCTCATCCCCCATAGGATGTTAAAAAAAAAAAAAAAAAACCTAAAAGGAAAAAGAAAAAAAATATGTGTGAGTGAATTTGGATCTCTTAATTAAGACTAGCAGTCTATGCACCCAAGGTTTGTATGGTATTCCTTCACGAATAGGATCAAGCAAGAAAGGAATTTTCTGTTCCAGAAAAAATGCGTTGTATTGAACAGAGACTCAGCTCCTGATATATTCTTACTTCTTGATGGGGGAGGAGAGAGTAAAAATCAAATCCCTGAAAGGGAAATTGCTTTGTGACTTCATTGCTTAAATTTAGGCTTGGGTTTGTGGGGATCGTTCAGACTTGGAGCAATAAGCCTTCTAACCCTCTGTCACTTCTCATTACTTCCAATGACAGTTTCAATTATTTCCAATCACTCTTCAAGGGGAGAGTGGGGGAAGGCGTGTAGGGCTTCCATATGGACCAGCCGTGGAGCAAACACTGTGAGAGTCTGGCCCCTGGGGTCCCTAGACCCTGGCTTGAAGCCAGACTTGGCCACTTTGTAATTGTGTGACCTTGGGCAAGTTACTTCTCATCAGTCATTGCGTATAGTAACAACGGCATAGGTTTTTTGTGAATATTAAATGAGGTGATGCATACACAGAGTTTTAGCACCCGCTTGGTACATAAAAAGCAGTTAATGAATGTCTGTTGTTATTATCATGACTGTCCTTGCTGGGAGAGGGTCAGCCCATGGGTATTTGGAGGGTGTGCTTGAAGTTAGCTGCCACCAGGCCAACCTCCAGGGCTGTGACCACCCCTGCTCCTCACCCTGCAGACAAGTTCCTAATGTCCTTTGGGGAAAGATCCCCTGCTCCAGGGCCTCGAAAGCCTCACAGACCTATCAGTGCTCCAATAGCCTGCAACTGCTCTGGGAGCAGTTTTGTGTTATTTGGCCCTGAGCAAGAGGTGCCCTTGTATGCTGCTTGGCATACTGTCTAAGGTTGCTGTGGCAATATCACAGCATGTGAGCCTTCTTTTCCTGGGTGCTGCCTTTTCGACTGCATGCTCCCTAACACCTGTGCCAACTTGGGCTGCCCTAGCCCAGGAAGATAACTGGTTGGTTCATTTCTGCTTTCAGTGTCAAGTAATGTTTTATTGAGCAACTACTATGTACTAGACATATGCTAGGGACTTTCAGACGAGTAATTTTTGTGTATCTTTATAAAAACCTGTGAGATTGGTGTTATTGTCCCCATTTTACAGATCAAAAAAGTGAGGTGTAAGAAGTAAGGTATTCTAACCCAGGCTGTAAGGCTTGAATAGAGCAAAACAGCAGATTTGAGTTGAGTTTGCCTTCTGCTTCAGCACTGATCTGACAAGACAAGAATGACCAGGTAGCATGGGTCACATACATACAGTGGCAGCAGGTGGGAGGTCACTGGGAGACCTGGCCTGGAGGGTTTGGCCAAAGGAGGAGCTTTAAGTTCCCACCTCCCCCACTTTTCAGGCAGTCATTTGTCCTGACCAAAATTAGACTCCAATGATCCCAACACCCAGATTCAAGATGTGTTGAATTATGTTTTCTTTTTAGATTCAGGAGGAAAGGAAAACCTCAAGGTGAGAAGAAAAATCTGTTCTTTTCCACTGACCTGAACAGCAAAGCGTAATTTTTCTCCTCATTAAAGAGGGCCAAACTGGTGTCCCAGATTCCTGCGGGCCTAGAATTCCCACTCAGAATGGATACTTGGGCCAGGCAGGTGGAGCCTGGGTTCTCAGCAGAGGCTGGTCCCGGTCTGCTTTCCCCGGGGGGAGTTTTGCTCCCGCCAATGTGAAGGGCAGCCGAGTCCAACTCCTGCTCCTGCTCCATCCTCTAGGGAGGAAAGGCTGGAAAATGAGGCCACCTCTCCGTGGCCGCCTTCTCTGCTCCACTACCTCTCACACCCGTTCCCGGAGCCCTGCAGCTTCCCGAGCCTCCCAGGAATCCAGGTGACCGCCCCCACATGCGGCCACCTCCGCCTTACCTTCCTCCTGCTCTCTCTGTGGACCCCAGATGGCCTGCTCTCAGACCTGGCACGTAAAGAGAGAAAAGAAGAGTCTGAACTCTGTAGAGCTCACCTTCCCCTGTTGTCTTTTTTCCTTTCTATTCCCCTCCCCAACCTCTCTAAATTCTCACCCCACAAACCTGTCTGGGGGACCCAATCCTGAAAGGCTCTGCTCTCAACTGGCCACAAGCTGATGATGGTGCTTAGCCCCACCTTGCTGTTGAAGACCTCCACCCTGTTGACTTCCATCTCCGGGGCCCAGTGGGCTGTCTCCCATCCTTCAAGACCAGGGCCTGGGCTCGCTGGCACCTCGTCTGCAGAGGCTTCCCTGACCCTCCGGGCAGAGCTCTGTAGCCCCAGAGCATCCTGTTCATACCTTTGCATAGCTTATGGCACGTTATGGTATGGTTTGGGGTTCTCTGTCTTTTCTGTGTGACTGCAAGCAGGGAGCAGTAGTGTATTGTCGGGAATACCAAACCCAGTGGCTGGCACATGTAAGATTCTTGGAAAATGAATGAATGAGGGAACAAACAAACAAACTTATGAATGCACAAGTTAATGTGTGTAAAATGTAAATTTACAAAAGTACAGATGTTATCTCTCCCTAGAGTATCTTTAATAGGGAATTATTTATTTTCAAAAAGACCCATGGGGACATGGAAACTTGAACAGAAGATGGTGAGAATGTTTGCAGGCAGAGGGGCCTTGGTAGCTTGCTTTGAGAGCACACCCCTAGGAGGCCAGCCACACTTAAGAGCTACCTGAAAAGGACCGACTCTGAGTCGTCAGAAGGGAATAGTTAGAGCTGTACAGGGAGCAGATCCATGGGGTACGTGGTGTGACGTCGTGGGCCCCTCTGCTTTTGATCCGGTTGTGGGGAGCCTGCAGCACTTCAGTCCTTTTAGACTTTGATGATTTATTTTGCATTTAACAATTTTGGGGGCATGTGGCTTCTCCTTCCAGCACTATTCTGAACTTAAGCCTCATTAGTGGGCAAGGCCAACCCAGCAATGTTGACTGACTCCTTCTCCGGCCCTTTTAGGTCCTCTGGGATGAACGGCAAGAGTCGTTTCTGGGCTCTTAGCCAACTCAGGGGCTCTTTCTCTGGTGCATGGAGTTTAAGACCCTCTTTCTCTCCTTTCTCTTTCTCCTCTGCCTTGGCAGCTTCACTCTGTTCATTACTAATCCTGCCTGGCTGTCACTGAAGCAGCGTGAGCAGAAGAAACACAGATCAGCCAATGATCACAGACAGTCTGGTGGCATTAAAAAAATGTTGATTTCTATGCTTGGTGCATATGTGTGTGTGTGTGTGTGTGTGTGTGTGTGTGTGTGTTAGCTCATTCAAGCTTCATGACAACATTGTGAGGCAGATATTGTCAGCCTCCATTTTGCAGATAAGGATCAGAGAGATTAGGAAATTTTCCTGGTGTTACACAGCTAGTTACTTTTGGAACCAAAACTAGTAGCCAGGTCTTCTGGCTCTGAAATCATTGCTCGTCCCACTGCCTTACATGACCAGGAGCCCTGTTAAGAGTGGCTGCCCCACACCACAGCACTCAGCAGGCCTCTCTGCTGGCCTCTGTCTTCTGGAGTCTCTTCTCCGTGAAGGCTCAGTCCATCTAGTGGCCTTCAGTGAGCTGCTTTTGACAGACGGTTGGGCTTTCTACTCTGGGAAGGCTTGAGATTTGTTTCATATGTACAGTGAGTAACCGTCCTGGTTTGCCCAAGACTGAGGGGTTTCTTAGAAAACCCTGTACCTGGAATGTAGGATTTTCAGTGTGGAAGCCAGGACAGTTCCAAGAAAACTATTTGATTGGTCACCCTAGTGGTAGAGTCTCCCGCCACTCCGAGTGTGACTCTCAGACTAGCAGCGGTGGTTCCACCAGGGAACTTGGGAGAAATGCAGTGTCTCAGGCCTCCGCCCAGACCCTCTGAACCAGAGTCTGCATTTTCGCAAGGTCCCCACGGAGGGGAAGAGCACCTGAAAAACTCTGGAGCAGGACTTAAGGGTGCATTTGATGGGAGTTAGGGAAATGCAGGATTCACATCTGAATTATCTGACCTGGCAGAGGTAGATTCTTTGCTTTTATAAACCTACGTTTTACATTTCATGGCTTAGCTACAACCTCAGGTGATGTGCACTGATGCGACAGACTCAGGTTTGTAAGCCGAGGAAGGAAGGATTACGGCTCCTGATTGCAGCGAGACGCTGCAGGGCGCCTCGGTGCTGTGTGGGCATGACGTGAGCAACGCTGAGCCTTTCTGTCTGTCCTTGAAATGGGGATGTTCCCATAAAGGCTTTGAAGTTTCCTGGATTCACTGGCCTAGGCTCTTCTACTGGGGACAGCCTGGAGTGGCACAGCTGACAGCAAATGAACCAGAGTGCCCAAGGACAGCAGCAGCCTGTGCTCTGGGGGCTGCGGACTGAGATGGGAAATAACGGCGAGAAGGGAAAGCGTGTGATAGGAGCCATGCCTGGCAAACCGTAGCCTCTCAGGAGGCCATCAGAGAGGTATTCCAAACCTACATGCTTTCCTGTTGTTGCCCGGCTGCACATCGTGAGAGCCTGACCCAGTGTCGCAGACAAGTTATCAACAGTCACCCAGCCTGTCCTGCCCGGTGGTGATCACTTTGCTGGGACAGAAGCAGAAGCGATAGCACCTGAGCCGCAGGTGCGGCCGTGGTTGCCTCTTTCAGGCTTTGGCTTATCTCAAAGTAAACCTGAGTCAAAGCAGTTGTTCAAGTCTTTTGAGTGGGTGCTGTGTGTCATCTTTTATTAATCTTTTGGCTCTAAAACCTGACTGTCAGATGTTAAAATAACAGCCACCAACCAAGGTAGGAAAAGACATTTGTATTTCTGGAATGGCAGAGCAGCCTTGAACTAAAAGAAGCATAACCCACATTTGTCGACTTTCTCTCTGTTCCAAGTCGCGGGCCCAGTAGGGAGCCCAAAATAAGGGCAGCCCAGGGGAGGGAATGACAGGCAGGCCCGGAGATGAATGTGTTCATCCGTTCAGTGAGAGCCGTTTCAGACAAAGCTGATTTCTGCTGTGATATTAATCCCATCCTGACACCAAGAAATCAAACTGTCACTTTTCTCATAATAGGGTGAAATGTTTCTAACCTGGGTTTGGTTTTAGAACAATTTCTTCTGCATGTGTTGTTTTCCCTGGGATCTCAAAACGCTCGGTTGGGGGTAGATCTTATAAGAAGACACAGATTTCAGTTACGGAGCAACCCCCTTGCTTGGTGCCGTGGGTAGAGATGGAGCCTTGCTCACTGCGGTGTGGTTGGGGGACCAGACTGACAGAGGACGGAGGAAATGGGCAAATGTCAGACAGAATGGCGTTAACTGCCTAAATGTTTGGTACAAACAAGTGAAACGGGAGCTTTGTGAAAGGATGGTCAGTAAGAGGGAAAATCCTACTTCAGCAGCTAGTACGGGAGCAAGAATACGGTACCGGTCCCGTGGGCATGGTCACTTGAGGGCACTACAATGGGGACCGAGGAAGAGAAAGGGAAAGGACACCCAGGGTGGGGTGGAGATGGTGGTGAAATTGCTGTCAGTCTTCCTCTGGAAAGAGCACACACTCCTCATCCACAGGCCAATGTGGGGATCTGCCTAAGGCGGGGCTGAGAAGTGACGTGATCAACTTACTTTCTGTGTCTCAGTTTCCACCCTGCCCAGGGAGAGAGGAGAAGGGAGAATTTGTAGGTCCCTTCCCATGTTGCAGATATCCATCTCTGCGGGTGTTCTTTGTGGGGATCCACAGACCAGACCTGATGGCTCACTGTTCTTTGCACCATAGCAGAGCCCCTCTCATCCACAGTAGCCAGAGCCTCTCTCGCCCAGGCTCTGCCTCAGCACTCTCCCTTCGCTAAGAACACAGCCGACCCCCGCACGCAGCCTCCAGGCCCGCATGCAGCCCGACTGCCCAAGCCTCTGGCCCTGGAGATGCCAAAGTGGTTTCTGTCTCGGGGTCTTTGCACTTGTTTTTCCCTTGCCCTGGAATGCTCTTTCCCCAGATCATTGCAAGGCTGGCTCCTTGCCTTTCAGGTTTCAGTGTGAATATTGCTTCAGAGAAACCTTTTATGAAGCCCTCCCCACCTCTGCCCCAGGCTGACCAGAACCTCTGCCTGGTCACTATCTTATTGCCCTGTTGTACTTTCTCTCTAGAATTTAACGTGCTCTCCTTTTTAACCCTTGGGCATTTCTGCCTTAGTCCATTTAGGCTGCTTTAGTAAACTACCATAGACTGGGTGGCTTCTACCCAACAGAAATTTATTCCTTGTGGCTATGGAGGCTGAGAAATCCAAGGTCAAGGAGCCAGCAGGTTTGGTGTCTGGTGAGGGCCCACTTCCTGGTTCATAAACAGCCACGTGACATAATCACCCCTCAACAGCCCCACCTCCAAATACTATCACTTAGGATTTCAATATATGAACTTTGTGGGGGACACAAACATTTAGTCTGTAGCAATGTACTTGTCTATTGCCTATTTCTACAGTAGCCTGGGCTTTGTCTGTATCATGTACTTCTGTATCCTCAGTGCCTAGAACAGTGCCTGACAGAGAGATGCTCAATACATGTATGATGAATAAACTCTTATGCACTTTTCTGTATGGCATGCATAGCAGCAGAGAAATTTTAGAAGTGAAGAAAGTCACTCCCCGAGCCCTTATGTGCAGAGCTCTTAATATACATTATTTCATTTAATCCTCCCAACCACCCTACTAAGTGAGTGCTATCAGGATCCCATTTGGCAAATGAAGACACCAAATGTTACAGACCTTAAGCACGTGATAAAGGTCACACAGCCAGTAAGCAATGGAGTCTGGATTTGAACGCAGGCAGTTTGACTTTAGAGCTGGTGCCAAAAATTAATATGCTGTTCAAGTCCTCTAAGCCAGTGCTTCTTAGAGTTTTAAAATTTACCTGGGGAATCTTCTGATTTAGCAAGTTCTAGGGTGGGGCTTAAGATTCTGAATTTCCAATAAGTTCGTAGCCAGTGTTGCTGGTCCATGGAAAGTACCTCTCGGAAAGAAAGGAAGGGCGGGAGAGAAACCAAGGCCCAGAGAAGTTAGGTGGCTTTCCTTAAGTTACACAGCTAGTTAATGGTAGAGTTTGGACCCCAGCCCAGGGTCCTGGCTCCCAGCCCAAAGCTCTTTGAAGCCTCAGCAAGCCTAGGGATTTTAAAACATACCTACATCTTCAAAGACCACCTGCAGGAATGTGGCCCCCTGAATTAGAGATTGCAAAGGGGGCCAATGATTCTGTCCTCTGCCCCCTGCTGGTCACTGCCAGGTACTTGGTTGCCACTGGGCCTTCCCATTACAGACACAACAGTTCTTGTTCTGAGAGACATGAGTGGTTCCCCTAGAATTTCCAAACCTCCTCCTAGCACAGACACTCAGGTGTGCAATCTCCACTCTCTCTGCCTCATGGAAAGAGAATGCCGTTATCTTGGGTTTGCCAAATTTCCTCTGGCTGCTGTAGGGTTTGCCGTTATGGCATTTGTTATATGTGTGTCAGCTCATTTGTGCAGCTGCCACCCTTCCCCAACCTTCCTTGTTCTTTTCTTCCTGACACAGAAGATTAAATGTAGACTTGTTGAAAACTTTTAGGAGTCTATCTGTCCCACCTTCCACCCAACAGAAATCCCTTTCTGGAAGATGATCCTTCACCCTCAATTTGAGCAAACGGGAAGCTTAATCCTTGCAAAGAGCTTTTTCTACTCTAAGGTAGCTCTTACCATGGGGAAGGACTTTCTACTCTGAGCTGGAGTCCTGGTTCCTGGACACTGCCACCAACAGAGGCCACAAAGATTAGTAACTATCATAAGTGCCTTATAAGGGCCTCCCAATTTATAAAGTGATGTTTTAAAAACACTAATCTGGCCGGGCACCGTGGCTCATGCCTGTAATCCTAGCACTCTGGGAGGCCAGGGTAGGAGGATCATTTGAGCTCAGGAGTTCAAGACCAGCCTGAGCAAGAGCGAGACCCCATCTCTACTAAAAAAAAAAAAAAAAATAGAAATTATCTGGACAACTAAAAATATATAGAAAAAATTAGCCAGCCATGGTGGCACATGCCTGTAGTCCCAGCTACCTGGGAGGCTGAGGCAGGAGGATCACTTGAGCCCAGGAGTTTGAGGTTGCTGTGAGCTAGGCTGATGCCACGGCACTCTAGCCTGGGCAAGAGAGTGAGACTCTGTCTCAAAAAAAAAAAAAAAAAGGTAAAAACAGTAATCTGTGACAGACACGTGCTATACATTTTCATATATATGTCACCTAATGTAATAACCACACCTTGAAGTGCACAGTATCAATTCTCATTTTACAAATATGGAAACTGAGGCTCACAGTGGTTTAAGGGACTTGCCCAAAGACAGAGGGGCAGTAAGCTACAGAAGCCATGTCCTTTCTATGACATCACAGCTGCACATCCTCCTGCCACCCAAAAGCCCTTTAAATAGTCAGAAAAAGTCCTTTCATGTATGTCTCCCATATTGCTCTTCTCTTTTACAAACTAACCACTGCTGTTTCCTTTAACCTTTCTCTTTCACTATCGTCATAATAGCAGAGCTAGCCATCATGAATTGAACTCGTGGCTTGTGCCAGGCACCCAGTATGCGGACTGAGTTCATCTCCATAACAACCTTCAAATAACTCCATTTTAGAGATGAGCGGACTGCTGACACTCAGAGAAGTAATTTGTGCGATGGCACTCAATTAGGAAATGTCAGAAAGCTAGGACGGAGGCTGGGTCTCTGCGACTGTGAAAATGAGAAAGATGCTAGGGTGAAGGGGGAATGAATACAGTGGAATCCAAGTGAGAAATGATGCAGACTTGGAGGCTCTCCCGTTCAAACCATCTTTCTTGTGTTGGTGCCAACAGAACGACTTAGCACCAAAGAGGGCTCTTCGGGGGCGCCTAATCCAGGCAGGGCAGTGGGGCCAGAGATATCGAGGCCACTGCCCTGTGGACACCAATTCTAAGTACACTTTAAAAAAACCATCTTTATTGGGATATAATTAACACACAATAAACTGCACATATTTATAGCATACAATTTATTAAGATTTGGTAGTATATGAACATCACCACAGTCAAGGTATTTTAAATATTTGTCACAAATCCAAAAATGACGGCATCCCTAATAATGACTTTTTGAGGCTTTAATCTTCATGCAGGGGACAGTAGAAGGACTCAGGAAGGATGATGAAAACTCATCTCTGATCCCTGGCAAGACTTGGGGAAGTTTAGACCCCAGGCTCAGCTACAGTCCAGATGGTGCGGGAGCCATCAGCCTCCCTTGCTTCTAGACTTCCACACTTCTTTGTGGTTTTCTGATTTATTTTGATCTTGAAGCCAGAGTCCACATTTCCAACCCTGTTTGGCTTCTCCGGGATTCCCATGAACCTTCCATCTGGGTTCAAGAATAAATATACTGGCCAGGCGCGGTGGCTCACGCCTGTAATCCTAGCGCTCTGGGAGGCCGAGGCGGGCGGATTGCTCAAGGTCAGGAGTTTGAAACCAGCCTGAGCAAGAGCGAGACCCCGTCTCTACTATAAATAGAAAGAAATTAATTGGCCAACTAAAAATATATACAAAAAATGAGCCGGGCATGGTGGCATTGCCTGTAGTCCCAGCCACTTGGGAGGCTGAGGCAGAAGGATCACTTGAGCCCAGGAGTTTGAGGTTGCTGTGAGCTAGGCTGACGCCATAGCACTCACTCTAGCCCGGGCAACACAGTGAGACTCTGTCTCAAAAAAAAAAAAAAAAGAATAAATATACCATCAAGCTTTTGAGGCTAAAAAAATTAAGTAAAATGTAACCGAAGGTGTTGGTCCTCCAGCTCAGGGACCCCTCTTTTTAGTATTCCAGATTCAGCCAGGATAAAATAACCCACCAGAGCCTCCACAAAGGTAAGCAGGAGACAGAAGGCACAGACAGGGTCAGTGTCCACTCCTCCCTTCCCATCTGCTCCCTTGTCCCTTATTCTTGCCTCCTGAGACCCCCACCCCCCACAAATACACACTGCATCAAAGGGAGCAAATATACCCCAAAGCATTGAGAGTTTCGAGGGAATGGGTCTGATTTCAAAGAGAGAGGCTTGCTCTAGGACAGCCTACACAGCCTAAATACCATCTTTACCCTGAGACCTTCCTTATTCCCCTCCATCATAGCACTCTCTGTGTCCTCTAAACTTCCATAAACTTTTCATTATGCCAACAATCACCTTCTACCTTTTGAAATATAATTATTCACACACATGTCTCCTTTTACTTTCTACACCATAGCTCTCTGAAGGCATGCTCTGTAGCTGATTCTTTTCTGCATGCTCTGCAGTGTCTAACGTGTAGTGCTCCATGGGTACTTGTTGAACAAATAAATGAATGATCCATCTTGTCCTAGACCTCGGGGAAGGACTCACAGTGGAGCATAGCATTACCCTGTGTCTCTCACAGCACAGGCCACATATGAAGTACTAGTTAATGACACCCCTGATTCTCATGTGTGTGATGTAAGTACAGCCAGGGAGATGCACATACACTGTTAATTCTCAGCAGAGGTGAGGCTTGGCTTGACAGCTTGGCTCATGAAAGAAAACTGACCACTGTCACTGGTAAGGCTGCTTCCTTTTTTTAAAAAATATGTTGGACTCCACGCCTTCTTCTTCTTTTTTTTTAAAAGATATTTGATCTGATTTATTTATTGATTTATTTTTAATGTGTTTTTATTTTTTATTTTAGAGATGGGGGTCTCGCTCTTGCCTAGGCTGGTCTAGAACTAGCTCAAGTGGTCCTCCTACCTCAGCCTTCCAGAGTGCTAGGATTACAGGATTCAGTCACTGCGCCCGGCCGAAAGGCTGCTTCTTGGGGGAGATATAGCTCCCACCTCCAACAGTCCCAGCCGGTGCTAATAAGCAAGGAGAGAACAGACATTTGAAGTGGCAAAGTGGGAGGAAATAGTTCTGAGCAAGACGAGGGGGAATCTCAGCAACTAGGGTCCCATTGGCTCAATCCCAACCTTGGAAGGAAATCTAGAGTAGTGGTTCCTGTGGGCCACTAGGCCACTATTCCCCTTCCAGAGGTGTCCATTCCTGTAAACACACATGGAAAGGCCCAAATGGTTAAGGTGCCTTAGGACTCTCAAAGAGGAATCTTTATGGATCAGACAAAATTTGACTTGAAGTATAGACATGTGTAGATTAATATTTCTCAGATTTTTAGATTTCAGGGACCAGTAAAATTTCAAAAATAAATTTGGGCACAAAATCAAGGGCCCATTTTAAAAATATTGCTGGGTATAGACTTAAACAAAAATACAAGCTACCATCCTACTGTTAAAATTATTCCTAAAAAGAAATAGCATTTCAACGACAATAACAAAAAGGCAGTTGGCAACGACACATGGACAGCTCTGTGCACACAACAGCTAACATTTACTGCGTGCTAAATGGAGCCCAGGCACCATTCGAAGTATTTTACTAATATTATTTAATTTTACACACATACACATCATTTATGTTTTTTTCTTCCATGTGAAACTATGAAAATTTCTTCATGGACCAGTGGCATGAGTTTATACCCTAGTGTTAGGGGCCCACTAGATGAGAAGTTTCTTGAGGTAACTCACAGCTGTAGGACTCAAAATGTCTATGAACCTTAAGCTTTCCGCCTGATGCAAAGGCAGGATGTGATCCTGCAGAGCAAGCTCTTCTATGCAGGATCTAGATGACAAATATTTTCCCCTGAAGTTTTCTCTGATATACAAACCCATTGAGTTCTGTTACCAATTGCCACTGAGACTCAAGCTTGCAGCCTTTGTCAGCGAATGCAATGCCCCAAGTAAATTATAATTTAGCCAAAGCTAAAATGTTTCCAACTGCGTGTTTGCATGAAAGATAAAGGAAAAGCTACCACTTATGTGACATAGAGCCCCTTTCCTTGTCTGTACTTTTAAAAGCTTAACATCCCACTATTATGTTTCACAAACCAGATGGCTTAAGCCCAGGGGGGAATATGCTGGGTTGAGTAACAGGGTCATGAACTAAATAACCCTTAGACAAATATTAAAAAAAAAAACAAACCCCGAGTGCTTCCTAATTTCTAGATTAAAGGAGATTCATGGGCCCTTAAATAGAAGAGAGCATGAAAGACCTTAAGTTGCTGCCTCGAGACAGAAGATGGATAGACCAGCAAGGTCATCTGCTGCAGAAGTTCTCCCCAGAGACCAGACACATCTTCCAAAGCAGGAAGGAGGCAGCAAGTGGGAGGCTCTGTTATTTATTTTTTCAACGCTTAACAAAACAGCTCAAGGAGACCCAATGTCAGGCCTAAATGTGAAATATTGTATTTTAGAAGCTCGTGCTTTAGTGTGCAGAAGGAAAAAGAGCCAGATTCAGGATAGAATATGGTTTAGTCCAGATGATCTTTGCCTGTTAACCATCTTGCTTCCCCGAATTGGGAAGAAGGAATTTCCTATTATACAGAGCAGGCAACAAAAAAAATTTAAACTATTTCCTATTCTCAAACAACTAGATGTCGGAGAAAATATGAGATAGCACATTGTAGTAGAGAGAGCATTAAAGGAAGTACAGGAAGAGCTTACTCTGAAGGACAATGTCCTGGCCTCTACAAAGGTGGAAAGCTTAATGTTCATAGAAGTTTAGATTGCTAGGCCTGGCATTCAAAAAACTGTGGTTTCCTGGGATAAATGTGATATGCTGGAAAGTGGGGAGTCCTAGATAGCACCATTATTTATCAGCTATGTGACTTTAGGCAAGTCACTTACCTCTGAGTTTCAATTTCCTTATATGCAAAATGAAGATATTAACTCCCATTTTACAGAGGAGGAAGGTGAGGCTCTTAGAGGTTAGGAAACCTGGCCAAAGTCATAAACTAGCATATACCTTATTGCCAAGCCTGTGCTCTTTTCCTTAATCACCCCAAGCCTCAAGATGAGATCATATGCATTAAAATGTTTAGTAATGAGCCAGGCACTATGCAATCATTCCCTCGTGGTTATTATGCACAGACTTCCATCTGGCATGTATAAAAAGGAATGTCAGCCCACATCTACATGTGTCCATGAATGCATTCATGTAAGACTGTGCTTTACAAATAGAAGCAGCTTTATGGTCTGACTAGCATGAGAATATCTTTGGAAGGACCGGATAGAACCAGGGGCTCTCCCAGCCATAGGGAAGCAATCCTATATCACAGACAACTGCACACGCTGTAATACCAGCATTGCGGCTGGCACTGGCTTGTTCCCAACAGAGGAACACATGGCTCACTCTGGGATGATCCTACCTACCATCCTATCTCAGAAATGAGTTCTTTCTAGGAGGTTAAAGCAAACCATATCTGCTGTTACTGATAATTATGCTGGGAAGGTCTGGGAAAAGAGGGTGTTGACTCTGAAGAAATGATAAAGAGGAGAGGAAAGCTCCTGGTTTGTATCTAAGGGTGCAAGGTGTGACATCTCATGCATCTTGAAATGGTGTCATGCAAAATGGTGAAGAGGAAGATAACTGTAGCCCTTACAGAACATCCCTCCAGGAATGCCCATACATTATCAGTGGGGTGCAAACAGCACAAACTTTTTCAAAGAGCAGCAGGAATTTTAAGACCACTCATAGCCTTGGCCCAATAATTCTATTGTCAGGAACCTATGCTAAGGACATAATCAAATACAATGTACAAAAATGCTTATTGCAGCAAAAACACTGACACACACTAAATGTCCCCAAATAGGAAAGTGGTTAAGTAAATTATGATTCATGAATCTATATAATCAAATATAATGCTGCTAGGAAAACAGATAATGAAGAAATTTCATGACTTGTATAAATGCTTGTAATATAATATTGAGTTTAAAAAAGAGTATGTAGAATAAAATCTCTACTGTGTAAATGTATAAATGCATGGAAAAAAGACTGGAAGGACATTTGTACTGAAACATTAAGAGTGGCTACAGGTGATTGTTATTTTTTTCATTGATTTTGTCCTTATCATCTGAATTTTGTATAAGTATGTATAACTTTTATCTTTAAAAGTTTACTTTAAAAATTGCCAAACATCTAAGTGCCACTCGTCCCTAAATGGCTTTCTCTTTTGCTTGAATTAGTACAACAGCCTGGCAGCTCCCTCCCTCTTCCACCCTGCCCCTTTTCAGTGTGGCCTGTGGTCTCCAGGCTTGTTTTCTGCTTACTCCAAGAGGGCAGGCCAGCCCGAGGCTCAATGCGGACTGTGGCTACCTGTTGTCTCTAGACTAGGAGAACCTTTCAAACTCCTTAGTGTGACTTGCCGTTTCCCACACAGGCCAGACTCTCAGATCCTCCGGTTCTTCCCTCTGCTTAGAATGTTCTTTCCCCTCCTTTTATACCTAGGAAATGCTTACTTGACCTTTAAGGGCAAACTCAGAGGTTAGCGCCTCTGGGAAACCTTACTCTTCAATCCTAAGCAGGGTTGGTAGCTGTTTGCTCTGCTCCGCAAAGACTTTGTTCATAGCTCTGTGTCAGCAAACATCGTCATTTGTTGTGATGAATATATTTGAATGTCTCCCCATATAAGGCCACATAATTGTGAGGATGAAGTCGGAGACTCATTTGTCTTGGTATGCCCAGGGCCTGGCACGGAGTCATTGGCCAGTGCTGAGCAGATAAACTGGTGACTGAGCTGGGACCAAGGAGGCAGCAGGGAGTACTAATGCCAAGCAGATAGTCCTTATATGATGACTGTGAGCTGATCTTCATGCCTCCTAGCAGCAGAAAAAAGCCGGCTTCATGTGCAGCAAAAGGAGCGTCCACAGGTTGCTATCATTGGAGTGGATGAAGAGCTGGGGGACAGGCGTGCCTTAAGAATGGAGTAAAAACCTTCCTGTCTAAGAGGAGTTGGACATTGTCTTTCTTAGAGACTGGAAGATGGACACGACGACCCCAGGCAGACCTAGGCTTCAGTGTGCTGTCCACGGGAACAGGGTGGAAGCTCCGCTGTCTCCTGGACCCCACTGCGATTCTCCTGTAGGCCTGGGCAGGTTTCCATGTCCACTGCACTTCCAAACCCAGAACTGCAATTTGAACCTAAAGCCCTGTAGACAAAGAAGACTGTGTTATAAGTAGGCCCAATTGCTCACAAAACCCAGCAGGGCCCTTGGCTCCACAACACTCTTTAGCATCTGAAGTTCACATAAATATATATGAGGCCTGTGGATTCCCCTGGGAGTCCCGGAGGCCCTCGCAGCCAAAGCAAAATCTCTCCCTCTTTGCACCTCCTCCTGGACCTTCCTTGCCCAGCTGCCTCACAGAGCCCAGCTGCCTTCAGGGACTCCCCAGCTGGAGCCCAACAGCTCATTTTCAAAGTGCAAAAATAGACACTTAGTCCTTTGGGGACCAGAGCTCTGCCCTGTCCCTCCCTTCCTTATGGTGGTCTTTCCTCTCCAGGAGGCTCTGAAGACCGGAGACTTACCCACCGTCCTGGTGTACACCTGACCCTGTGTGGATGCCACATGCCCAGGGCAGGTGTGGGGTGTTGAGGGAGACGAGGAGACCCAGGACATTTTGTTCTTAAAGGACTCCCAACTAGCAGTTTACAAAATAGAGAAGGAAGAACACAAAGTAATAATCTGAGACACAGCACCAACCTCACATTAGCAGTACGTGGACCTTGTGAATTCCACAGAGATGAGGCAGGACAAGAAGGAAGCACTGCTGGACCCGATTCCAGAGGGCTTCTTGGAGGAACTGGATTTTAACAGGAAAAGGATGGTGTTGGGAGGGTACTGACTGTCAGGCAGGGCTAGCTGGCCCGCCGTCCTGCCCCCTCCCGGGGGACATTGCAGGGCAGTTGAGTGGAAGGAGAAAAGCAGCCCAGAAGTTCCTCAGTCTCCAAGAACAGCCCTGCCTCATTCCCAGCCGAATGGCCCAGCTACCGCATGTTTCCATATCTAGAAGGAACGAAGGGCTTTCAAAGAAAGGGCACGAAATGAAGGCAGAGGAATCCTGATGTTGATGGGAGAGCCAGTGGGGCGGCTGCCCCTTGGTGCTGTCTGGCTGAAGCCGGAGTGCCTGGCCCCAGCTCCAGGGTATGATGCCACAGCGCTGCCCTGGCCAGACACGTGGCCCTCCCCCTGCAGCTTGCTTTGTGACAAAAGCACATGCACCACTTAGTGGCTGAGGAGGGCAGTGGATAAAGTGGAAAGAGGAAATGATGGTGGCAGATTTTCAACCTCTGATAGTGTTCTTCAGCTGTGATTCTCAGGAAAAGATTTCTCCAGTTCTACTTCGTTTGCTGACCTTGGCACTGTGGCATCCCTCGGTCAGTTAAGAGCAGACTTTCTGCTTTTGGAAACGTCTTTCATGCTAGCTACTTTGTTTATCTTTCTTTCCTGGGCCTGATCAGAGAGACTGCACTCTCTTCATTTGATTCTCAGGGACTCAACAATCCTACCCCATCTGCAACAGCTTTCTTCCTCTTGGTCAGGGAAGCAGGCAGGTTCTCATCTGGAGCAAAGCTTCCCCTTTCCCCGAGATCTTCAACTCCAAGTCACAGCTGGGTAGATTGGACGGATCCTTTGAGGTCATTAACTTCAACTCATACTGCAAGCCCAGAGTGAGAGTGAGAAGGTGACTTATTGAGAGCCAGGGCTGTAACCCAGGGTCATTTCTTTGCCACTGGGGTAAGAGATGGCACAGAATGGGGGTCATAGCACAATCTCTGCAGTCAAACTGGCCTGACTTCACTTTCCATTTTTCTAACTTCATGGCTGTGAAACTTTGAATAACTTATTGGACTTCTCTGGGTGTTTCCTCAGCTTCAAAAAACAGAGAATAATAATAATGCCTCTTCATAGATATTACAAGATCGTGGATAATAATAGCTATCACTTATTGATCACTGTGTGCCAAGTGCTATGCCAAACACTGTATGTCCCTTACTCCAAAGCACCGGTGCCATGCCTGGCACACAGTCATGTTATCTACAGTTGTAAGGATTGCTACATTCAGACCCAAACAATGTGCATTAGCCATGCACATGTCTCACCTTTGGCAGCATATTTTTTTAAAGTTTTATTTTGTTTCTAATTGACACATAATAATTGTACATATTTATGGGGCACAATGTGATGTTTTGATACATGTATATATTGTGTAATGATCACATCAGGGTAATTAGCATATCCATCATCTCAAACATTTATCATATTTCTTTGTGGTGAGAACATTCAAAATCTTCTAGCTATCTTGAAATATACAATTCATTATTGTTAACTGTAGTCACCCTGCTGTGCAATAAAACACCTGAACTATTCCCTCCGATTTGCAGCAGACTTCTGAGATGGTGACTCTCCTACAGTCCCCAGTTTCTGAAAGTCGGGAAGAACTAAAAGGAAGAAAGCAGCTCAGTTCAGGCTGCGCATGTCTTGCTGACCTGTCCTCCCACACCGGGGAAGAGTCATTGGCCTTCCAGTCCAAGCACAGCCTGCTCTCGTCTGTTTGAACAAGGCTGGGGAGCCAGGCAGGCTGTGGTGGGGGAAGGAGCGAGCTGCTTGGGATTCTGTGCGGCAGGCTCTGGGCTATTGAAGCTGTCAGGCTGATACACAAGCTCTGTCCGGCTTGTAGCTCTTGGCATTCTGGCCGCTTCCCCCTGATGACCATTTATAGTCAGTCCCTCTGAAGGGGGTGTATCCCTGGGCCTGGGTGAAAGAGATGAAGTTGGAGAAGAGGCACCTGCACGTGAGGAGGTAGGCGGTAACTTCTAACTCCCCTCCCCCTCCCCCTCTCCCTTTCCCCCTTTCCCCCTCCCCCCCATCCAAACGCTTCCAATCTCCCAGACCTTGGGCTCGACTGCTCCCCCTTCAGGCCTGCGAGGTAAGAACAAGCCCCCTGCAGAAGCAGGTTGGAAGGTAGAATGACTGCAAGGATCAAAAATCATGAATTTTTAGTGGAGTTTTTATGTAGGACAAGTCCATATGGCTTTATGGTAGGGAATTTGTTATGCTCATTGAATTTTTAAAAATTGTCCCTTGAAATTTAATTCAAGGCCCTTTTAAGCGTATTGGAAGTAGCAAGCCTTTAACAGCTTGGGAAGGGAAAAGATGGCTTGACAGTGTTGAGAGTTACATCTGGCCACTGTTGACCAGTTGACCAGTGGTGAGTCTTGGCGCTTTGTATCACCTTGCTTCCTGTGGTGTCTTCCTGAGGAGAGGACACGAGAATCTACTGGTCCTATGTAGACCCTGTGCTCTCTTGGTCCCTAGGCTGATGAAAGATTAAGAAGGGGGGTTGGAAAAGGTCCTGCAGACTTCAGGCTGGGTACAAAGGACACTGTCCTTGATGCTGGCTGGATGACTTTCCAGCAAGTTAGGAAACTGCAAATAATGATGCTAAAAGGAGGAAAGCTTGCCAGCTACTGAGACCACAGGGAATCAGTACTTTAAGACGGTCACCATGGACACCACGGACCTGTGTGCACCTGCCAGTATGCAGAATAATAATAATGTCCTTGTTGACTGTGGGAGGAGCCACTGGGTGTGGTGGAGGCCTGGGCAGGGAGCAGTAATATTATGTGCCAGCTGCCAGACACTAGGTTAGTGGCTTCGTACATACTGTTTTATCTTTTTTGGTTTTTTTTTTTTTTGAGACAGAGTCTCACTCTGTTGCCCGGGCTAGAGTGCCATGGTGTCAGCCTAGCTCACAGCAACCTCAAATTCCTGGGCTCAAGTGATCCTCCTGCCTCAGCCTCCTGAATAGCTGGGAGCACAGGCATGTGCCACCATGCCCAGCTAATTTATATATATATATGTATATATTTAGTTGGCCAATTAATTTCTTTCTATTTTTTAGTAGAGACGAGGTCTCGCTCTTGCTCAGGCTGGTTTCGAACTCCTGACCTTGAGCAATCCTCCCGCCTCAGCCTCCCAGAGTGCTAGAATTACAGGTCTGAGCCACCGCACCTGGCCTGTTTTATCTTTTTGACACTCATAATTGTGAGAGGTTAGTTTCATTCTTATTTTGCAGATGAAGAAACTGAGGATCCAAGAGATCAAGTACCCTGCTCAAGATTTTAGACTTAACATATGGTGGAGGTGAGATTCAACGTCTTTATACTGATTTTAGCAGCCTGTTTATACCAGGGTTAGTTACTTGCTTGGAACACTCCCTCCTGGGGGATGCTGTGTCCCAGGAGGCCAGCTGACAGGCCAGGAGTTGCTCTGGTGGGTGTGAGGATCCTTGCATCAGGCTGGTAAAAACTAGAGAAGCTGTTTCTTGTCTGAAAAAGTGTCTGTTTTTATCAGAAGAATAGTCTGTCCCATGTACAATGAATGATACTGTCAAAATTACATTTTTATAGTTCCTTTTTCTAAAACTTTGTAGAGATCATGACCCTTCTGTTATGACATCCTTTCTTCCTTGGCCAAAGTAAAGTAAACTTGATTATGTTGTAACATTCTTTGGTTAGTTTCAATTCCAAGGGTTCTGAGGTCACTTGTATTAACTTTAGGCGTTTACTGTCATGTTTTAAAAACCTTTTAGTGCAAACTACAAACTCATTTATTCATCTGAACTTATCGAGCACTTATTCTATTAAGCCTGACACTGGGTGCAATACTGGGAACCGAAAAATGGATAAACTTGTCTCTTCCCATATGAGGCAGATACATAAACAGGTGCAATGTACAGTGCCAAAGCATCGGGGTGCCTAACGTGCTATGCAGATAGCTACTCTCACTTGAATGGTTTTTCATTCATTAAAAAAAAAATCGTCCAGGCACGGTGGCTCACGGCTGTAATCCTAGCACTCTGGGAGGCCAAGGCGGGCGGATCGTTTGAGTTCAGGAATTCGAGACCAGCCTGAGCAAGATTGAGACCCCCGTCTCTACTAAAAATAGAAAGAAATTAATTGGTCAACTAAAATGTATAGAAAAAATTAGCCAGGCATGGTGTCGCGTGCCTGTAGTCCCAGCTACTAGGGAGGCTGAGGTGGGAGGATTGCCTGAGCCCAGGAGTTTGAGGTTGCTGTGAGCTAGGCTGACGCCACGGCACTCTAGCCCAGGCAACAGAGTGAGACTCTGTCTCTAAAAGAAAAGTCGAGACGTTCCTACTGTGCATAATTGTAAGTTCTTATTTTAGGTACTGGGAAAACCAAGGGGAGTCTATTGAGGTAGACAGACAAATAAATAGATAAATTATATGATACAAAGGGGATAAATACCTAACAGATAAGGGCAATTTTTGACAGGCATATCATTATTGATTTGCATACAAGTAAATTATTTAATACTTTACCTGGAACAGCACTCAGTAAATAAATGTTAGTATCACTATCATCATTATTGTTGTTGGCAAATAAACATGTGGTCAATTAATTTTGATTTTTTCCTTATAAAACATAAAAGTTGGCCTGGTGTGATGGCTCACACCTGTAATCCTAGCACATTGGGAGGTGGAGGTGGGAGGATTGTTCAAGTCCAAGAGTTGGAGACCAGCCTGAGCAACATAGCAAGTCTCCCACCTCTACAAAAAATAGAAAATTTAGCTGGACGCGGTGGCACACGCCTGCAGTCCCAGCTACTTGGGAGGCTGAGGCAGGAGGATCGCTTGAGCTCAGCAGTTTGAGGTTGCAGTGAGCTGTGATCATGCCACTGCACTCCAGACTGGGCAACAGAACAAGCCCCTGTCTCAAAAAACAAACAAACAAACAAAAAAATGACCATAAAGTTTGGGCAATATTGGCATTTTTCCATTTTACAGAGGAAATCTGTACCTGATGTGATTTAAGTGGTTCTACTATACAATGATTTGGAGTTAAGATGGAAAAATTAAGCTGAGACACTCTGGCTCCCAACATATCCCTCTAACTGTGCCCCTCAGAACCCATAAACTACTCCGCTCCCCTCGATCTCAACACAAATTTATTCTGACTCTGCTTCCAACCCCTTATGACACAATCCTCGAAACATAACACCTGACACTATCTTTCCCCGCTACTCCCTACGTTCAGTGGGTCACCAGGCCCTGGCGGCCAGGGCTTCTCTCGCTTCCCTGTGCACCCGGACCCCCGCCCAGGGCTCTTAAGACGCAGTCTGACTCAGTGAGGGCCTGGTTGGGACCGGAGGTTCTGCATTTCTCATAAGTTCCCAGGTGCTGCTGGTCCCTGGACCACACTTTGAGTAGCAGGCTGTGGGTGACAGCCCCAAAGTGTCTCTATCAGCACTCTTCTTTTCTCTTGCTCCTGCCATCGCCGGCTCAGGCCTCACTTACTGCTCTGAGCCTAGACCAGGCTTCAGCTCCTAAGTGGTGTCTCTACCCACAGCCTCTTTCCACTCCGTCCTGCATGCGTCGGCTAAATCAATCTCCCTAAAATATAACTTCCCCCATGTTACTCCCCTGCTGAAACCCCTCCAGGCACTCCTCACTGACTGGCAAACTGAACACGCATTTCTCCGACTGAAGCGAAGTCTCCCTGTAAGACTTGGCCTCGGCTTTTTCAGTGGGAACTCCCTCGGTTCCCAGTGACTTATGCTACTCTTTGCCTTGGGGACTTTGTGGACACTCTTCCTCTTCCTGATGCTCCTTCCTGCTCCCTGTGGCCCTCATCTCCTTCGAGGCATGGGTACCCACTTCCACAGCTGGGGATGATCTCTCCCGCCTTGAAACTGCCATAGCTCTTTGCCTAAATATGGTTATTTATGTACAAGTTTACCTTCCCTTGTGCACCGCATGCTCCTTCATCTCTGTCAGTAAACCCCACAGCACCTCTCGCAGTGCCTTGCTCTGAGCAAGCCCTCAATTAATTCATCCCAGGAGCCCAAAAGATCTACTTGCCAGTTCCTTTTAGTGGGTCTCTGGTCTATTTGCATTATTTATGTTTCTGTTTTGGATGTGTTTTAACATTGCAAAGCACCTCAAATCCTTTTTGGAAATTGGTGTACTATAAATCATAAATAATCAGCTGTAAGAGCGGACAGTCAGGACGTGTTTGTTAAATGAATAACTGGATGCTATCTTCAGGGCTCGGGAAACAGCAGGTTGCTGTCTGCTCTTCCGAGTGCTTCCTGCCTTCCTGCACATCTGCCCCTCTGAAAGAGCTTCCTGCAGCTCTTTGGAATCCTGCTCCACTCTAAGGTGAGCTCTGGCTCCCCCAGCAACTTCCCCCTAGACAGAGCTGTTCTGTGGCATTCAGTGGCATTCACTTTAAAATTGGCCACTAAACTGTGAGCTCCTTCAGCTTAGGGCCTTGCTCTCTGCACCCCTGCATCTCTCACGCTGCCAGCACAGCGGTTCTCAATCCTGGCTGCACACCGGGATGTGCTCTGCACAACCTTGCGGACTCCAGGCCCACGGAACCAGGTGGCTCGCACACCTGAGCATTCACGCATTATCAGCACCCGGAGGGCCTGTGAAAACACAGATTGCTTCACACCTAACAGGCGTGGTGCACAGTGTCTCGGGTATGGGCACGCCTGTAGCTGTGACTGTGGCAGTGCAAAGGCAATTTATGTAACCAAAGCATTTATACCCCCGTAATATGCTGAAATTAAAAAAACACAGATTGCTGGAACTCACTCCCAGAGAGTCCAGGGCCAGGAACTTGCATGTGTAACAAGTTCCCAGATGCTGGTGATGCTGGTCTGAAAACTACTCTTGGAAGATCACTACTTTGGGGGGTGAGGCCCAGTCATGTTGCATTTAAAGAAAAAAATCAGTGCTGCTCACATGCAGGCTGAGCATGACTGATTTAGTGCATGGTGAGGGCTTGATAAATATTTAACAGGTTAAATTATTTGCTCCATCTATCTTAGTTGTACCTCCCCAAATAGATTATAAGTGACTTGTGGTTAGAGACCAAGTCTGAGTATTGCTCTTGCAAATCCCACTGGACAGAGCCCAGGGCTAGACACCTAGTGAGCACCTAGTACACACCTTGGACCAGCACATGCCTTTCCTGCCCCTCTCCAGTGCTGCTGTCAGAGGGAAGCCAAGGCTGCCTGTTTCAATCAATAAATAAGAAGGCAAGCTCCTTGTCAACTTCTTGGAAGCATTCATGCCTGAGATTGTTACAGAGGAAGAGGCTTCAAAAGGAAGAGAACTGAAGCAGGACCAAGCCCTTCTATGCATCTTAGGAAATCAGTAAATCCAATGTTTGTCTCTAACCTGAACCATCTCAAATGATTCTGCATAGCCCAGCCCTTGTTCCCAAGGTTCTCACGTTGCTTTTCTGCTGTGCACACTGATTTTCCCTTGAAATAAACTGTCAGTGTTCATGTGAGCCAGCATTTAGGAAACCATCAAAAAGTGCAACCAAGACACTTTGCAAGACATGCTTCTAAGGACTGTCCTTCCCAAAGTGTCAGTATTTATTTACCTTCTCAGGAAAAAGCATTAAATTCACGAGTGTCTATTTGAACTACTGAAATAAATTCTTAGCACCAGGGTCCGTTTTGTGGTTCTCCAGATATTTAATGGCTTGCTACAAAAATAAAATCCTTGTCATTATCAGGCAGGTAGTCTTAATAACAAACAAGCAGGGTAGATGTAAAAAAAATTGATAAATTCCTCATTTTTTCCTTTCTTGGGCTAGAAGTGGGAAAGAATTTCTTAAAGCAGCAATTATTAATGGACTGAGAGTGTTTGCAAAGAATTATGGAAAACCCCTAATCATCCTCACAGATTCGGGACCTCACAGCCGCCCTCTGAAAGCTGCCCCTCATGTGTGCCCCATGGTATACCCGGGTCTCCCACCACTCCAGTGACACTCACCTCACTGCCTTGTAAGTGTTGGTTACCTCTCCCTTATTCTGGCAAGCGTGAGATAGTTATCACAAGATTGAAGCAGTAGAGAAGAGCTAATATAAATTAAAACTGATGCAATACACCAATTTTAAGGATTCATTGACTCCATCCAGCAAGGAAAACATTCTCATGCTCTCATCCGGCTGTTACCTATGCTAAGACGCTCCACACCTGCCTGGAGGGCACCACTGGCTGCCTCATGGGAGACTTGAGGAGACACACTTGGCCTTCCTTCGCACATCCCTGTCTCTTCCTCCCTCTGCCAGCAAGTGCAGGCTCGCCCATGGCTGCATTGCGAAGACCCAGCTCTGTCTGCACGGGGCATCTGCAGGCTCCTACAAGGGCTAATTCCGTAATCTGGTGTGAGCACCTTCTGGAAGGTATGCAGGCTGATATTTACATGCTGTTAAAGAGTTCCTAGGAGATAGTGGGTTTTGGCTGGGCTTTCCAGACAGTGCTTTAATTTTTTTTTAATAATGCACACACATCAAAACTTAAACACATTCATTTCTTTAATGCTTTAGCAGATCTTTGGCTTTTCCCACATTTTCCAAATGTCTTAGAACCAGGCCTGCATAGGAACTATCTCGTGAACTTCATAAGGGAACGACTTCTTTATATTTGAATCCCCAGTGCCATGTGCAATACCTGGCACATAAAGGAGGCTCAATGAGTTAGACATGTACTAGAAATGAAAATAGCTAATAATACCGTGAGGCCCAGCTAGGCGGGTCCACCCAGGGCTGCAAAGCCTTCAGGCCAAGGCAGCACAGTCCCCGCAGTCCCAAAGTCTGATTTCGAGCAGTGGAGATTGACACTCAAACCTTCCATAGAGCCTGAATTCTCCACCATTGTTCTTTTCAAACAGTCTTCTCCAGGAGAGAAGCATTGTAGTATCAAGATTGTAGCATTATCTTATCTAGGCGGGCTGAGAGTTGGCTGGATAACTCATTAAAAGGGATTGCTTTCTCTGATTTATGGGGTGGCAGGCCATAATTGGAAGGGCACTTAGGCTGAGAAGCAGTACATGACTTGCCTAAAATCCCAGTGTGGACCAGTGGCTGATGTTCGAGCCCAGTCTAACCCTGCAGTCCGCGGCGCATTCTGTTACACCAGCTTCCTGCCCTGACGAAGGCTTGCTGGGTGTCAGAGTTTGAGGGAGCAGTGTGGAGTACTTTTCAAATCTATGTCAAAGCCTAGGAGACCAAATCTGGGCATTTCCTGCAGAAGGGACCAGGTGGGAAGGAGCAGGAAAAAATTCATCTAATAAAGGAATGGCTCAGCCTTGGAAAAAAAAAATGGTGAACTACCTCTTGTATTATCCTGGATGGAGCTGGAGCCCATTCTTCCAAGTGAAGTATCACAAGAATGGAAAACAAACACCACATGTACTCTCCATTAAATTGGTACTAACTGATCAATACCAATGTGCCCATGTGGGAAGTAACATTCATTGGGTGTCAGACAGATGGGAGGGGGGAGGAGATGGGTAAATTCACACCTAACATGTGTACTGTCTGGGGGATGGGCACACTTGTAGCTCTGACTCGGGAGGTATAAAGGCAATCTATGTAACCAAAGCGTTTGTACCCCCATAATATTTTGAAATCAAAAAGAAAAAAAGAAAAAGAAATGATTATCACAAATTCCAGGGACATAAAAAAATAAAAAAGAAATGCTTGTGGGATGGGCAATGGTGCAATATTGAATCAGTTCCACGTTATCACTTAGAAGAAGAAAATGGCTCTCCGCTGTCCTCCTGGTGCTGGATGGCAAGAGAACCACCTGCACTTAAAATCCAAAGACCAGTGTCCCAGACTCTGCTCCATCACTTACACGCCATGAATACTTAGGCTAGTGGCTCAAGCTCTGGACCTTTGTTTCTTCTTTATTCACGATATAAAGAGGCTGTCCTGGGTGACTTCTAGGATATTCTAGCTCTGGCATCCTCGGATTCTCCTGGACTGGGATTCTTTAAGGTTAGGTCTGATGTCCTAAGGCTACTCAAAATATCTCACCTGCTGTGGCTACACCGTGAGGGTCACCTCTCCAAGTTCTTCTGAATTTTGCTTTGGAATGCAGAGCCAGATGACAAGTTGGTCCTAGGTTTTTAACCTCTGGATTCTTCCATTTTCCTGGGAATATATGTATGCCTCAGTGTTTCTGTCCCTAAAGCTGTTAAATATTATTTTGGTCATAAGCCTCAGCCATTCAATAGAAATCTTAACCAAAATAATTTATTAGCAAAGTCAAAGACAGAGTCCTGGAAAGAAAAAGCCCAAGTGGTGATATCCATGGAGTTTTTCCCCGGAGCCATGTGCGCTGCTTCTGGGGAGGCTCAGCAGAGCTTTCTGGGAGGAAGGAAGCATCATTTGTGGGCTGGAGCACAGCCAGGCATCTCTCCACCACATTCCTCCAATGCGGCTATGAGGTATACTGCCGTGGGACAAACAGCCCTCTCCCTCGCTGCTTCCATCAAGTTATCTATTGTTGCATAGAAAAAAAATCACTCCCCCCGCCAACTTAGTGGCTTAAAACTAAAGCATTTATTATTTCAAGGTTTCTGTGGATCAGAAGTTCAGAAGCTTAGCTAGGCAGTTCTGGCTTAGGACCATTCCTGAATTTGCAATCCAGGTGGGGCTGCAGTCGTCTGAAGGCTTGATCAGGGCTAAGGGATCTGCTTCTGTATCAGTCTGCTCTGGCTGTCATAAAATGACACACGCTGGGTAACTTAAACAGCAGACATTTATTTTCTCACAGTTCCGGAGGCTAAGATTCATGACCCAGGTGCCAACAAATTCAGTGTCTGCTGCGGGATCTCTTCCTGGCTTGCAGACGGTTACCTTCTCGCTGTGGCCTCACACGGCCTTTCCTTGGTGCATACATGGGGAGAGAAAGGAAGCAAGCTCTGGGGTGTCTCTTACTATAAGGACACTAATCCTGTTGATCAGGGCCTCACCCCTTTGCCCTCATTTAACCTTAATTACTGCCTTAGAGACCCCTTCTTCAAATAGAGCCACACTAGGGGGTATGGCTTCAATATATGAATTTGGGAGGGACATAAACACTCAGTCCACCACAGCTTCCAAGATGGCATATTTATATGGTGTTGGCATTGGCAGTTCCTCCCCACGTGGGCCTCTCCATAGGCTCCTTTATTGTCCCCATGCTGTGGTGCCTGGCTTCCCCCAGAGACAGCAATCCAAGAGAGCAAAGTAGAAGCCACAATGCATTTTATGACCAAGGCTCAGAAGTCACACTTTGTCTTTTCTGCAAAAACCTACTGGTCACAAAGCTCAGTCTTATTTAATGTAGGGACTATACAAGGACATGAATACCAGGAGGCAAGAATCATGAGGGCCGTCTTGGAGGCTGGCTGCCACATCTCTGGATGAAAAGACATTTTGGTACATACGTTAGGAAAACTAGCAGACCCAGAAAGGAGTAAAATCCTAGCTCTACCTCTTGTAAGTTATGCAAAACTAAACCTCTCTGATCCTGTTTCTCTATCATTAAAATAATAACACCTTCCTCACAGGATGGCTGTAAGTATTAAACGACAGAATGGATTTGCTGGGTCACAAATAGTGGCTGTGAAGTAGAAACACTTCCCCTCCCCGGGCCTTCTCTGGTGCCTCACTCCCTCGCTATCCCCGCCTTCTTGAAGCTTGTGGACACTTTACATACTTCCACATACAATGATAATACAGGACAAGAATTCTAGAATGTCAGAGTTACAAGAGACTTCTGTTCATCTATTCTAATAGTCCTCAACTGTTTTTTTTTTTTTTTTTTGAGACAGAGTCTCACTGTGTTGCCTGGGCTAGAGTGAGGCGGTGGCGTCAGCCTACTCACAGCAACCTCAAACTCCTGGGCTCAAGCAATCCTCCTGCCTCAGCCTCCCAAATAGCTGGAACTACAGGCATGCGCCACCATGCCCGGCTAATTTTTTTAATATATTTTTTCTTTAGTTGACCAATTTCTTTCTATTTTTAGTAGAGACGGGGTCTCGCTCTTGCTCAGGCTGGTTTGGAACTCCTGACCTTGAGTGATCTGCCCACCTCGGCCTCCCAGAGTGCTAGGATTACAGACGTGAGCCACCGCGCCCGGCCAGTCCCCAATTTTTTAACTGCTGAGACTTTTTCTTTTGTTTTCTTCCCAGTGAGCCTATATTTCAAAATACTTCTGACCACCAAACAAATTATAGTAATTATGTATTTTATTTCCCCTTATAGCCATCAAAGGCCTGTATAACTGCCCATGAGAATTTCCGATCAGCGAGAATCATCATTGTTTTCACAATGAATTATGATCATTTTGGTGAAGTGCGAAGCAGGTATTATATTATTTCAGGGACAAGAAAGCTGAGGGGCATTTCTGCAAGGTCACTCAGATTAGTGAATGATAGAACTAGGGCTCAATCTTAGACCTCCTGATTCTAAACCAGTGATCACTCCCAAATTCTAAGTGGTCAACCCTTATTATTTTGACATGATATGCCATGCTGTATTTCATGATGTCTGATATGGTAAGAGATCTAAGTTCCCTTCTAGTCTAACATTTTAAAACTTCAGCATAGAATATCTACTTTCTCAAGGCCCTACTTACACGGCTGGCACGAATGGGCAAGACCTGCACACCCACAAATGTAGACCCATAAGCACCACAGAGCAGGCCATTACCTATGTGGCCTCCATGTAAAGCTGTCCTAGCAGCAATATGCCTGTAAGCTCTGCAGCTGTTCAGTCCGAGCTTTAGAATGGGGCTAGTTTTGTGTCTTCAGGTTTGCTGGCCTATACCCCAATCACAAAGAGAAACCAGCTTCTCACTGACTAATAGAAGTCAGGTCAGCTGAGGGTGCAAGAATGTCATCCTTGAGCCTATCTGCGTGGAGGAGGAGGTGAGAGAGGCATGGTTTCGCATAGACTGTGTCTTGCCACAGAGAATAAGAGCTGAGAAATATCTGGGCTCCATATTCATCCCAGGGTGGGCCGTCATTTTTGGACCAGAAGGTCAGCATTACGCCTTCCCTGAAAGGGAACAGAAAAGAGTGAAAGGGAGAAAAGCCCAAGAATTACAAAGGGATCTCTGCAGCCTAGAGAACTAGTGCGTGTGAGCAAGTTAAGTGGGCCAGTTGGTTAAAAACCAATAGTTCACAAACGTTTCTATGTTCTTTATGTGTTTGTATGTTGGTGGGGTTCCTCCTGCTTTAGTCCATAGTAAAGTTCCTTTTCAATGCTGCAGTCTGCCTCAGATTTGTTAAGGGGCACAAGGAAAGAGGATTTTGTATTTTCTATACTTGGGCCAACATTTTAAGCAGGAGAGGTAAATCTCTAAGGACAGATGTTGTCATGGCAATAGGACTCAAAGGAGAGAAGCTGGCAGGAGAGAAAAGAAGTTCAGGGAAAAAAAAAAAAAAGATCAGATAAAAGTTTTCAGTTGAGCCCTCCCCCTTGGAGAGAAAATATCTGAAACTCGTATTTGCTCAAACCCTGGAAGCTGTTCTGTGCCTGGGGGAGAGTGGAGGGTTCAGTGTTCCAGACGACTGGCAAGCTTGAATGTCAGTGTTGCTGCAACACGAGCCCTGAAACCTTGCGAGCTCCATCAACAGCGGTCCAGAGAGATGCTGTAATGTCAATTACATTTAATGTCACTGCTCTGTACTCTCTCAGCCAGATGTGTTCCATGGCAAGAGATTTTTTTTTCCTAAAGAAAACCTTTAGAAAAAAGAACAAACGTCCTCAATGTGCTTCATTCTAGGGCAATCTGTACCAGCCCAGTGTTTGAAGAGATTTTTACCAATGTGCTTCTTCCCCTTCAGGTATTTCTTGCACAACCTCAAGGTCCTTTCCCAGGCACTACTGAGAATGCTTGAGACATATATGACATATGACATGAAAAGATACAGGGGGCAATATGCAGGCAAAGGAAAAAACTGCCAAGGTACTTGGCAAATATTTCCCTAATTTGAGCTTTGGAGGAAATCAAAAGTGGCTGCACCTTGGGGGTGTGTTTGTTTGCTTGGGCTGCCATAACAAAAGGACCACAGACTGAGTGACTTAAACAACAGAAATTTATTTTTTCAGAGTTTTGGGAGCTAGAAGTCCGAGATCAAGGCGTTGGCAGGGTTGGTTTCTTCTGACGCCTCTCTCCTTGGCTTTTAGGAGGCCACCTTCCCCCTGTCTTCACATGGTCACCTCTCTGCACCGGTCTGTGTCCTAATCTCTTCTTGTAAGGGCACCAGTCATAAGAAATTGGGGCCCACCCTAATGACCCCATTTTGACTTTAAAAAGACCTAGTCTCCAAATATAGTCATACTCTGAGGTACTGGGGGTTAGGACTTCAACATATGAATTTTGGAGGGACACAATTTAGCCCATAACAAGGGGCATTTGGTTTGAGGAGGAAACAATTCCCACACATGTAAAAATCATGGATATCTACCAGCAAGGCTGCGGGCTACATGCCGGGTGTGTGGCACTCTGGGAGGGAACTCAGAAGATGGAGAAATTGCTGAGAGCCAGCGTGGTTTGAAATAGGCCTAAAGAGGTTGAAATCACGTTAGCTAGAAAGGCAAGTAAGATTTGGATGAGGATCGAGGGAGGGAGCAGGGACGGAGAAGGAAATGTTCAGACACGGCTGCATAAGACCTGCTGGGAGGATGTTGGATAGATCAACCTTGTAAGACTGGAGCATTCATTTTGCGGAAGAGAAGAGAAGAGCTTGAGAAAGTGAGCTGAAGCCAGAGTGTGGAGGGCTGGGCTACAGAAAGACTTTCTCCCACTGAACACTTTTAAGCTGGGTAGTTAAACATAACAATAATAACACATGTTATTACAATGATTAAGATTTTTCATAAACATGATCTCATTTGCATACTACAAATACCCAACGGAATCATCAGGGTATCATCTGAGCCACTCTCTCGAATGGTTATTATAGGAAATGAATGTGGAGAGAGTTCAAATTGCTTTCCTGGCAGATTGAAGGGCTACAATCAGACAGGCCTGTGAAGAATGCTCTGGAGAAGGACAAGACAGCAGGCAGGGAGCCATTGGAAATTAGAGCAGGAGTGAAGTGAATTGAGGGAGTGGTACTAGAACTAGAAAAATTTCAACAGACATAAGACAATGGCTTTGATTAATGAACATGCTAAAAATGAAGATGCTATGAAATAAGCAAAAATGCCCCTGGGAAGGGTAACGCATTTTGTCCCTGTCAGACTCCGTATCTCAGCTTGAATTGGTTGATCAGATTCTCCCCTGACTTTGCTAAGTAGGAACGGGAAGAAAGTGGGTGCATCTCTGTCCCCACGTCTCACGGGCACTTGGTGTATTACCGTGTAACTGTGCATTCATGTATCTGTCTCCCCCACTAGAGTCTGACTTCTAGTACTGGAAAAATGACAGTGCAGTATTTTATTCATTTTTGTATACCTAACACCTCGCAGAATGCTTCAGTAGTTAGAAGTTCAATAAACACCTTTAGAACGAATGAGTGAGTGAGCAGGTCGGGGCACCAACACGGGGAGGAAAAAAGCATAAAAAGCAGAGGCTACGGACTATGAGGACAAGTGCCAGTGGCTTTACAGGTGTCCCCAGGACAGCTTCATGAGCGTCAGATAAATCCAACCAAAAGTCATCTCTATAGACCAGAAAACTTAAAGTAAGTGACTCTGACCACCAAGTTACTGCAGGCAGCAGCCTTTTTCACATGTGGACTTTGCTGTACAGAGGTGCTGGGGAAATGGCAAGGATGATCTGAAATAACTTGTACCACAGAATAGGTTTCTAGGCAGAAACCAGTGGTTCCCTTTCCACGGCCTCGCTCCACTGGGGCTCCAGAAGTCCTTCCCATAAGCTCCCAGATGGTGTTCCTGACCTTCCTGCTGCCCTCCCCATGCTGTCACTGCCTGGCACATAGCAGGGGCCCCAGAGCACTTGCTGAATGAACAGGTCTGGCAGTATCAAAAAGGTGGTAAGATCAGACGGAAAGACTCCAAACCTCAGGCTGACCTGGGTCTCCTCTTAACGTGTCTATCAAGAAGCCCAGGTGGCTTGAAGTCACTTGACCAGCCGTTCTCTTATTCCCCTGGGATAGAACTTTGACCAGGGGCTCCTAGATCAGTTTGTTTAAATAAGTATTGTGAAATACTGTGAGAGCTACAAAGTCAGATAACAGTCCCTGCCTTCCAGGAATTTACTCATTCCGTTAAGAGAGAAATGTCTTCTTGGTTAGTGTTGAATTTGGGCTATGCCCTTTCTGCACAGAGCAAATGCCATTCTCATGCATGCAGCAAAAGTATGAAGATTTTGAGAAGCTCAACACCACTTCTTATCATGGCTCAGTGGGCTTTTCAAAGGCACATGTTGTGGCGTTTATGTTACACTCATCTCCTCTGTTGGTAACTTAGACACCTGCTTCCTGAAAATTCAGGGCCCTGGATGTTTTGCCCACCCCTCACAACATCCCAGCCCACCTCCCCTGTTTTTGGGCACATGGTTTGACTATACAGGAAATATAATTCTTGCCTTGAAAAGCAGTGAGTGAATGCTCTGTGAGGACACAGCCACGATAGGGTGGAAGTAGCCTTTCTAAAAAGAGCTGATGTTTCAAGAAGAAGGTAAGACATTGGCACACCCTAGACCTCAGTCTCTGTGGAATACAACATGGGCAGTAAGTTGGCAAAGGAGAAGTCTTGCTCAAATATATTTCTTAGTAACAACCAGCAACCAGTTGGCTGTCTTCCCACTATAAATGTCAGAGAGGTACAGACAAGGCTCTAGAGGACGAGGACAGAAGTTTAGGGGATGTGGCATTCAGACTTGGAGCTCTTCAACAGAGGATCTGTTCATCTCTTAGAATGTCTGAAGTCTAGGGGTAAAGATTCCCACTGTGCAAGGAAACAGTTCTGAGCATCCAATATCCTTCCCATCTGCTAAGGTAACACAGGAGATGACTTGTGGCTATTATGAGACAGATGGAAAGTAGAACAGGAGCCAGCTCATTTTATGAACATGTAAATTTAGACGTTCCTATTCATGGGGTCAAATTTTCTCTTCATTCCTTGCCACAAGCAGGCACATCCTTGCATGCTAAGCTTTAAGCTATTAGAATTGCAGACCCCTGATGCTCTTTCCTCTCTCTATTCAGATTCCATCCAAATGCCCTCGTGCAGAGTTCAGGCAAATCTGCCACAGCATGGCACAGTGAAAACAGCGTAAGCTTTGGGGTCAGATAGACCTGGGTTAAATGCTAGCTTTGAAAGCTACTTAAAAGCTCTGCAACCCTAGACATAACAGCTATACTTATGTAGCACTTAAAACATGCCACATACTATGTGCCCCACAGATATTAACTTACTTAATTTTCACCATTAACTCATGAGGTTGTGTGCTATCATTATCCCTGTTTTATACATGGGGATGCTGAGGTACGGAAAGATTAAGTAACTTGTCTCTAGGTGACAGAGCTGACACAGTCTGGCTCCAAAGCCAATGTATTTAACCACTACTCCATGCTCCCTATAAGGCAAGTTACATCACCTCCATGCATTTCTTCAACAACCATCTCCTGAACACCTTCTATGTATCCAGCACTGCATAAGATGCTGAAGATGCAGGCAGGAAGGACATGGTCCTGACTCTCCAGGCATGACAGCCTAGCAGGGGACATGTCACAATACTGAACGCTGGTTGGAGCTGTGCACATAGTGCTATGGGAACCCAAAGACAGGGCAGTCAAGAGAGGCTTGCTGGAGGATGTGACCTCTGAGGCTTATGGGACCGGTGCCAGGTAGACCACGGGGCCACAGGCAGAATAAAAGGGTAGGGAAGGTTGCTCTAGGTGGAGGAAGTAGTGAGCGCAAAGACAGCTGTGTGACGGTTCACTTGCGGAATAGGAAGCAGGTCCGTATAGCTAGAACAGAGCACAGGGATGGACCAGTCACATGGGATGAGGTTGGAGAGCTAGGCAAGGTCAGATCTCCAAGGGTCTTTTGCCATACGGCATTTAAAGTTGAACTTGAAAAAAATGGCATTTTAAAAAACAGATAGTGAATAAATTGGAAAATATAAAACTGAAGGCAAAGAGTCCATCTTGATGGTGACTCAGTGAAGGTCTAAGAGTTTGCATTAAGCAGGCAGGAGGGGTAGAGATCAGAGTCAAAGGTGTCCAGGAGGCAGAATCTGCAGGGCCAGGGCTGGTTGCACGTAAAGCAAAGGAAAAGAGGGACCAAGTATGACTCTGGCCCCGGAAACCAAGTGGGGAATGGCCTCACTCAGTCAGATAAGGCATGCAGGAGGTGCAGCACGGAGTTTGAGGTGCCTGTGAAACATTCAAGGAGAGCTATTTTAGTTGGATGTGATAGTCTTCAGGGAAGAAAGAAGTCTGGTGGTAAATATGGGAGTCATCAGCATCTAGGTGTGTGGAGTCCCTGGGCGTGAAGAGAACACCAGGGGCAGGAGCACGGGGGATGAACGAGAGCCAAAGTCAGAACCAGTGTTCACAGGACATACCCATGAGGGAGAAGAACCGATGACAGGGAGCAGGAAGGAGGAAATCCTCAAGAAGGGGGTGTCAAGAATGAGGACGTGCCACAGAACTGGGGAGTGGGCTACCTCTACTTGTAGGTGGGTCTACATGTCTAACTCCCCACCAGGAGTGTGATCTAAGAGCAGGGTTGTGTCTGATTCATCTGATTTCCCCAAACAGCAGACACTTAATATGTAAGAAATAAGGAAATAATAAGAGCCAGTATTTATTGAGTGTGTACATGTGCCAAGCTTTGAACACTTTGTATGGACTGGGCGCTCACACCTGTGATCCCAGCACTTTGGGAGGCCATGGCAGGAGGATCACTTGAGGCCAGGAATTTGAGGCCAGCCTGGGCAACATAGCAAGATCCTATGTCTATGAAAAATGAAAAAAATTCTCTAGGCGTGGTGGCACTTGCCTGCAATCCCAGCTACTGGGGAGGCTGAGGCAGGAGGACTGCTTGAGCCCAGGAGCTCAAGGTTGCAGTGAGCTGGGATCACGCTCCTATACTGCAGCCTAGGGCAACAAAGCAGAACCCTGTCTCGAAAACAAATAAACAAAAAACAAAAAAAATCCCACTTTGCATAGATAATCTCATTTAATCCTCACAACTGTGATACTGGGTACATAATCTTTTTTTAATGGAATATTATTCTGCCTTAAAAAGGAAGGAAATTCTGCCATATGTGACAACATAGATGAATCTGTGGACATTATGTTAAGTGAAATAAGCCAGTCACAAAAGGACAAATACTGCATCATTCCACTTATATGAAGTATTCAAAATAGTCAAACTCATAGAGCAGAATAGAATGGTGGTTGCCAAGGACTGCGGGGAGAGGGAAGTGGGGAGTTTCCAATCAATTGGTATAAAGTTTTAGATATGCAAGATCAATCAGCTCTAGAGATTTGCTGTATAACATTACACCTATAGTTTACAATAATATACACTTAAAAATTTAAGAGGGTAGATCTCACGGTAAGCGTTCTTTAAAAGTACAATACAATGCAATAAACAGATACTTTCTTTTTTTATCTGCATTTTATAGATGAGGAAAGTGAGGCGCAGAGAAGTTAAGCAACATGCGTGAGGTCACACCGCTCGTCAGTAGTAGGGCTTGATCTCACTCCCAGGCAGTCTAACTCCAGTGCCCTTGCTTTTAACTACTACGCGATGCTGCTCTCCAACCAATGAAAGATAACAGCTGAATCTATTTCCCCTCCCAGGGATATCTGGATTTTAATAGAAAAAAAATTCTTAAACTTTTATGAATGGCTAATCTGACAGATAAGCATCACTATTATAAGCATGACTGTTGTGATCATTATAAGCATCACTATTAGAATTGAGGGGAAATAATCCTGGGAGGTAAGCCCAAAAGCCTCTCATCTAAGCAGCCATCGTGGACACAGCCAGCCCTGCCTACTCCCAGCCTCTAAGCACAGTAGTGAGCAGCTGGGAGCTACCTGTGCTGGGCCCAGACCACATTTGCTGGTGTCATGGATCTTCCTCTCCAGGGAGGGCTCTAGGTGGAAGCTGAAGAGCAGGAGGGGATATGCAGAGTGACAGATGGGGGTGACGCAGTAGGTGCTGACTTCCTAGGGCATTCATCAAGCCCACTAAGGCTGGGAGTACAATGCCATTCAGTGTTACAGGGTGAGAAGCACAGCTCACTGAGCACATTAAAACCATCAGCAGAGCCAAACCCGCCCATGGAGCACACATTGGCATTGTCAGTGGTGTGCAAGTAAAAGGGGTGTTTCTGGTGGCCTAGACCTAGTCAGCTACCTTGGGCAGTATTCTCAACCAGTGAGTCACAGGTAGTGGGTTGGCAGGGAAATGGATCTGAGCACAAAGTTAACCCTTTAATGTCACTCTAGAGCACTGTGGTCCAATAGAAAACACAGAAATGGAAATAGAATCCAACCCTCCATGGAATTTAAAATTTTCTAGTAGTCATGTCAAAAAGAGCAAAAAGAAACAGAGGAAATTAATTTTAATGTATTTTTATTTAACCCTAAATATGCAAAATATTATTTCAACTTGTAATCAGTGTAAAAATATTAACAAGATTTTTATTATACTAAGACTTTGAAATTCAGTCCTATGCACATTTCACTGGGCCTATGCAGGGATGCCAGAGATGGCTTTTTATAATACTAAGTCTTCAAAATCCAGTGTGTATTTTAATTTATAGTGCATCTCAAGTCCAGTTAGCCACATTTCAAGTGCTCTGTTGCCATGTGTGGCTTAGTGGCCAATGCGGTTCTAGAGCCTGTAGTCTGAAGGGTTGGAGTGGGGAGAAGGTCAGGCCCCTGCCACATAGTCAGCCAGTGGGATGGGGACAATCCGAGGGATGGAGCAGAAAGGGACTCACCAGCTGGTAACCTGAGGTCCATGTGCAATCAGCCCACAGATCTGCAAGGTAGAGGATGCATACCCCTGCACTTGCAAAAAACTCTTATTCTGTTGCTTTATATGACTTCTTTTCTGTCAGGATGCTCACCTTGATGTCCCATTTCACCCAACGCATTGTCATTCACAAATATTTATTGAGAGTACAATATGTGTGAACTGTGCTAGATAATGGATCCAGTAATTCCATATGCATTTACATGCACTGCAGATTAGAAAGCCTCACACACAGACCACAGAGATAGGTGTGTTAATTATCTATTGCTCTGTAACAAATGACTACAAACTGAGCAGCTTAAAATAACACACAGTCATGTCATTATTTCTATGGGTCAGGAGTCCAGCTACAGCTTAGCTGGATCCTCTGCTTAGAATCTCAGAAGGCTGTAGTAGTCAAGGTGCTCCTTGTTCTCATCTGGGGGCTCAGCTGGGGAAGGACAGGCGTCCCCACTCATGTGGTGGTTGTTAGCAGTATGGCGTTTCTTGTGATTGTAGGGCTGAGAGTTTCAGCTCCTTCCGGATATCCATCGGAGACCACCCACAACAGTTCCTGTCACATGGCCCTCACCATAGGCAGTTTACAACATGGCAGCTTGCCTCTTCAAGGTCACCAGTAGTAGTTTTTGTTTTTGTTTTGAGACATGGTATCACTCTAGTGCCCAGGCTAGAGTACAGGGGCATCATCATAGCTCACTGCAACCTCAAACTCCTGGGCTCAAGCGATCCTCCTGCCTCAGCCTCCCGAGTAGTCAGGACAGCAGGTGCGCACCACCACACCCAGATAATTATTCTATTTTGTAGACATGGGATCTTGCTATTTTGCTCAGGCTGGTCTTGAACTCCTGCCTCAGCCTCCCAGAGTGCTTAGCGTTAGGGTGGAAAGGCTAGTAGGTGCTCACGGCATGGGTGGAGAAAGATTTCTCATGCAGAAGTTAGGATAAAGTAAAAAAGTTTATTTTATCCTTTAGGACAGAAAGAATGAGAGAGAGAGAGAGAGAGAGAGAGAGAGAGAGAGAGAGAGAGAGAGAGAGGCAGAGAAAAGGTGGGGCGTAGGGGGGAGAAGAGAGCAGGGAGATGGCGTGACACCACAAAGAAAGAGAAGGGGGTGCCAGCAGTGAGGCCAAGTGACCCACTGATTTTAAGGGAGACAAAGAGAGGGGAAAAAAGTGATGATGGCTGTCAGTTGATAACAAAAGCAGCAGCAGGTACATAACAAAAACTGCAAGGATGTCAAAGGCCAAGAGTTGGCTTCCTGCCTTTCCGTGGAGGAGGGAGTATCACAGGAGATGCGACTCTGTCCTCAAGATATGGTTGAGGCTTGGAGCTTATTCTCCTGCTGTTTACTCAGGAACTCTGTAAAAGCAGATTCTCAAACAAACAATTTTGAAAGAGAGAGATTTATCTCTTTTCCATCCACTTAGCTTTCTCCAGAAGTTGTGCAGAAAAGAACTCCTGCAGGGTGCCTGTTAGTGAGAGAACTCCTAAGATGGATCTTTAACTGTTACTGGGGAAATTGTGGATTAGGTATTTTCCTGTTATTTTTGTGAGGCTGCCCCTTTCACGAAGATTGCAGGCATAAGCCACCACGCCCCGTCCAGCAGGAGTACTTCTAATTGCAGCCTGCTAGGACGGAGTTTTATATAATTCAGCACGGGCGTCAGCCCGTCACCTGGGCCGTGTTCCGGTGGTTAGAAGCAGGTCACCTGTCCAGCCCACACTCAAGGGCCTGTGATTACACAAAAGCATGAATACCAGGAGTTGGGGGGCTTGGAAGCCACCTTAGGGTACATCCACCGCAGCGATAGTATCCCTGCTTAACAGAGTGGGCAGCGAGGGGCAGGGAGAATGACTTTTTCCCTACAAGTCAGCCGAGTGGCTTTTAGGGAAAAAGTCATGACTAAGGTCCATGGGTTCTGATTCCATGGCCAGTGTCCCTTCTACCACAGAGTGACAGTGGAACATGGGTCCTGCCCTCAGGCAGCTTGCTGAAAACGTGGGGATGGGAGCTAGAAATAAGGTCACCCAGAACTCTGCAGTGCCCCCACACAGGTGAGAGACTTGGCCCATGGAACAGGTTGTCATGATCCCCCACCGGGTTGGGTTTTTCAAAAATATTATTTTTATTTTTTTATGGTTTAATTTATATACAAAAACTCACACAGGTCTAAGTGTTCAGTTCAATGAGCTTTGACAATTGAATACCTCTATGAAACTACCAAGGGTGTTTAAAACAAGATACAGAACATTCATTTCTCTCACCCCAGAAAGTTCCCTTGTGCCCTTTTCATTCATTCTTCCTACATCCCTGCAACCACATTCTGATTTCTGTCAGGTCTGTTTTACCTAGTTTTGAAATGAATATAATGAAATCATACAACATGTATACTTTTGTCTTGCTTTTTTTGTTCAGCATAAGGTTTCTGACATATCCACTGGGTTTTTGATGTGTCCCTCCCTGGGCCTATGCGGGGATACCAGAGATGAGACATGGGACTTTGGCCTGCAAAGAGGAAATCATGGGCTTATGTCTAGGAGTAGAACTGCCTGTTTTTAAGAAATCCAATCCAGCCAAGAACCTCATCCACAGCTGTTCCTAGGTGATTTTGCACCATAATCCTCAAATTCTTCCTTCTCCCACTTAGAGCTTTGACTGAGGTCAAAGCCACTGACTATAGGTTCCCCGTCCCCTCTGCCAGGCACTGAAGAAACTGCCCTGAAGAGGCACTCTCTGACCTTAGGCTCACATTTCAACAACTTATAGGACCACTGTGGTATCCTTAAAAGGAGTGCATGGACAACTGGATCTCCCAATGCCTCCCCTAACCCACTCTGACACCTGGAATCAAGGTCACACTTGAAGAATTTTGACTAGATCAGCTTAATTCTCTCTGGCTCTACCAGAGGCCCATCGGCTGGGGCCACAATGGAAAGAAGACAATTTGAGTGAATAAGTACTATTGAAGTCTTTGTGTTGACTCACACAAATTCAAAGGAGTTATAAAACATGGTCCCTGTTCTCAAAATGCATTCACTGTGCTTTGGGGGATGAGATATGCACATTGCAAATGATGAATACAAGACAATATAAGCTGCCTCATAAACATTATTAAAATTAATTAATTAAATTTATAAGGTTAAGTGAGAAGTTACTAAATATGGTGAATACCTGAGCAATTCACAGATGGAAGAGTCCGCTGTGAACCAGAATCAGTTGACCTGAGCTAGCGTTAGAAGGAGACCTAGGTTTAGAGCAGTGGTTCTCAAATGGGTGCAGTTTTGTTTCCCAGGAAACATTTGGCAGTGTCTGAAGACAGTTTTGATTGTTACAAGGTAAGGAGGGAGGAGGGTTATGGAGTGGGTGCAACCAGCACACGGTGCATAGAGGCCAGGGATGCCGCTGTACATCCTAAATGCACAGAACAGCCCCACAGCAAAGAATTACCTGGTCAGAAACGGCAGTAGTGCCTTGGTTGAGGAGCCCTGGTGTAGAGTTGGCAGACAGGAAGAGAGGAAGTCTTTTAGCAAAGGGTGTGTGTGTGTGTGTGTGTGTGTGTGTGTGTGTTAGCGGGAGTTGTAAGCAGGAACAATAGAAACACCAGGCCGCCACCCCACACTGTAATCAGGAGGCAGATCTGGAGGAAGATCTCCCTCCACTGACTAATGATAACCCATCCTCTGACCCATCTATAGCCAGCAACAACAAACGTAAGAATTCCAAAGTTAGAATCTTAAAATGTTAGCAATGAAAGCATGCTTAGAGAGCCAGTCCAAACCCTTTGTGTTACCGATGTGGAAATTTCTCTCCCTAAAGAGAAGGAATTGATTCCTCAAGGCCATACAGATTGCTCAGTGGCAAAAGCAGCTATAGAACCAGTGCCCCCAATTCACTGGCCAGTCCCTTTCTTCTGATTTATTTTTGACATCTAATAGTCCACTAACCTTTTGAACATCTCTTACCCACAGTGGTTCCTACTGAGTTGAAAACTACTCCAAAGCTCAGGGGTTTGCAAACTTTTTTTGTAAAGAACTAGAGAGTAGTTATTTTAGGCTTTGTGGGCCTTACAATTTCTGTCACACTCAGTTCTGCTGCTGTAGTGTGAAAGCAGCCATAGACCATACAGAAATGAATGAGTGTAGCTGTGTTCCAGTAAAATTTATTTATAGACACCTAATTTGATTTTATATAATTTTAATGTGCTAAAAAACAGTATCTCAGGCCGGGCGCAGTGGCTCACGCCTGTAATCCTAGCACTCTGGGAAGCCGGGGCGGGCGTATCGCTCAAGGTCAGGCGTTCGAAACCAGCCTGAGCAAGAGCGAGACCCCGTCTCTACTAAAAATAGAAAGAAATTAATTGGCCAACTAAAAATATATAGAAAAAATTAGCCGGGC
>CAUYRT010021651.1:0-62285 GCA_963574885.1 Lepilemur ruficaudatus
TTTGTTTATTTTTGAGACAGAGTTTCACTCTGTTACCCTGGGTAGAGTCCCGTGGCATCAACCTAGCTCACAGCAACCTCAAACTCCTGGGCTCAAGCGATCCTCCTGCCTCAGCCTCCCGAGTAGCTGGGACGACAGGCACGCACCACCATGCCCGGCTAATTTTTTCTATATATATTTTTAGTTGGCCAATTACTTTCTTTCTATTTTTAGTAGAGACGGGGTCTCACTCTTGCTCAGGCTGGTTTCGAACTCCTGACCTTAAGCGATCCGCCCGCCTCGGCCTCCCAGAGTGCTAGGATTACAGGCGTGAGCCACCCCGCCTTGCCTGATAGATTTTTTAAAAAATAATATACCTTTCTTAAGTGTTCAGTTTGATGCATGTTGACAAATGCATATACCTGCATGCTACATGTTTTGTTTTTCCCAAGTGTTTGTTTTTTAAATCAGGTTTCATTAAGGTGTCATTTACATATAGTGAAATTCTGGGCACAGTCGTAGAAGCATCACGACCCAATACTACTAATTTATAATTGGGGGAAAAGGGGTTTCTGAAAGACTGAAGGAAAAGGTCTCCTTGTTCCCTGAAGCCAGAAGAGAGTATTTTTCTGCCCACAGGACTGATTTTACTTGTGAATTTTCATAACAGCCACCAGTTTGTTCTCAGATATACATCTGTCCTTGAAGCCTTAAAGGGGGCTGGTATCACTTGGAAACCTAGAAACTGTTGCCATCCTGTGAAACCGACCTCCAGAGGAAACCTGGCTTCTGATTAGCTGCCTTTGCAAGATGATAACTGGTTGCCCTGGTGACAACCTCACGATGCCTGGTGGCTCTGCCAAATCAGAAAAGAATCATTGACACTGGCTTCCTCTCCCACGTGAATGATGGAAAATACAATTTAAAGCCTTGGCCAGATTTCCAACTTGCGGCATAGGAGACCAATCGACTGCCAGCAGTGCTGGTTTGCAGAGGACAGGCCAATGGCTGTGCCAGGACCTGCTGGGGCCAGGCTGTGTCTTGGGGCAAGTGGCAGTGAGACCCTGGAGATTCCCAGTGTTAAAGACCCTGGGTTTAGGGCCAGGTGTGGTGGCGCACGCCTGTAATCCTAGCACTCTGGGAGGCTTAGACGGGAGGATCGCTTGAGGTCAGGAGTTCGAGACCATCTTGAGCAAGAGCAAGACCCCATCTCTACAAAGAAAAATTTTTAAAACAAATTATAAAGAGAGGGGGGAAAAAGACCCTGGGTTTTCCTTTGCAGATACCCACTTGCACCTCTCAGTGTTCCAGCCGGGGGAAGGGAACTTCCTACAGAAACTGACAAATCCTTCACTCCAGGGCTCTTGGTGAGTTCTGAGATGATCTCAGAACCTTAACCCCGTGTTAAGCAGTTTATGCACATGACCTCATTTAATCACCCCAAACAGCTAGTCAGGTAGGAATGATTATTATCTCCACTTCACAGAAGGAAATAGTGAGGCCCAGAGAGGCTAAGTAACTTGTCCTGGGTCCCACAGCCAGCATGTGGAGCAGCAATGAGCCAAAACCATCACATTTCAGCCATAGTGGTGTGTGTGTATGGGGGGGAGGGTTGCTGCTGCTTCTTCAAAAAAATATTGTTCTTTTTGAGAATATTTCTAAAGCTTCTCTTTTTCTTTTATAAATTTTATAGTATATAGTTAAGGTGTACAACATGATGTTTTCAGATACCTATAGACAGTGGGATGGTTCACACCTGTATTCCAGTACTTTGGAAGACCAAGGGAGGAGGATTGCTTGAGGCCATAAATTTGAGAACAGCCTGGACAACATAGTGAGACCCCATTTCTACAAAATATTTAAAAACTAGCTGGTGTGGTGGCATGTGCCTGTAGTCCCAGCTACTCAGGAGGCTGAGGCAAGAAGATTGCTTAGCCCAGGAGTTCAAGTCTAGCCTGGACAACAGAGCCAGACCCTGTCTCTAAAAAAAGAAAAGAAAAAAACTGAAATGAAAGAGATAAAGTATTCTTATTTTACAAGGAATCAAATAATTAGGTGTTTCTAAAATAAAAGTTCTCCTGTGTTCCTACTCCCCTAGAGTAACCAAGAAATGGGGGGTCAGTTATGAAACAACTCACACCCCCTTGATTGAGGAACTGTGGATGGAAGGGAAGGGGTGGGGACAGGGGGCCTTCTGGTCACAGTTTCCTGGAATAAAATTGAGCCACCAGCCTCCACCGCGTGCCCCAGGACTACTCATGCGCTAGCTCCCACATTCTGCCCCAATAGTCATGTGCAATTTTATGTGTGGAAAAATTGATCCTGTGGAAGTGGAGCCACATAGTAAAGGTCACCCGGCCAGCTAGATTTCAGAGCCAGACTTGTCTGATGCCATAGTTCTTACGCTTTTAGAGATGGGGTTTCACTCTGTCGCCCAGGCAGGAGTGCAGTGGTGTGATCATAGCTCACTGTAGCACAAAACTCCTGGGCTCAAGTGATCCTCCTGCCTCAGCCTCCCAAGTAGCTGGGACTACAGGATGTGCCACCATGCCCGGCTAATTTTTTAAATTTTTTGTAGAGGTGGGGTCTTGCTATGTTGCCCAGGCTGGTCTCAAACTCCTGGGCTCAAGTGATCCTCCTGCCTGGGCCTCCCAAGTAACAGATATGAGCCAATAAGCCTGACCCTCACTTTTCACCAAGGCTTTGTCCCACCCACACCACAGCAGGAAAAAGTTGAGGGGCACAGAGACAGATCTGTGGAGCCCCCTCCGGCTACCTGATCTGTCTCCTCCCCATCCCTTCCTGCCTTACCCTGCCCAGGGCGCTGGAGCAACAAAAGCAAAGGCTCCCAGAGGGTTCAAGGCAGCTGGGTGGTTATGCACAAGGAAGCAGGAGCCCCTTCCTGGGATCAACTCCCAGCTCAAGGCCACCAGCTGTGCAGCCTGAGCAAGTAGCTAAGCACCTCTGGGCCCCAAGTCTTCCCACTTGTAAAATGGGAGTGTTACTAGTGACGACCTCACGGACCGCGGTGAGGACTAGGTGAGTGCTTTATGGGCATTTACATCAACTATACAAGGCAGGGCCCTGCACATAGTAAATGCTTCATAAATGCTGCCTTTCATTATTATTTTTCTAGAACTTTCCTGGCCACCCACAGAGATCGAGACTCTGATCTCAGACCCTGGAGGTGGAGAGGCTCCACTGCTAGGATTTCCCTTTCCTGCCCAGCCCACACCCAGCCCTGGGGACCCCACATTTCTGGTACCACTGGGAGGGAACCTTCCCACTCGCAGGGCGATTTCCTCACCCAGACGCCTTTTCACAATGTTCTTGGCAGCGGCTGTTGGTTAACTTGTGTTTTAAGATTTTGAGCAACTTTACACGCACACAAAAAAAGGAAGCTCCCCTTGCTTCCTCGATGTCAGGGTTGCTTCGGGGACTCTGGCCTCCCTCCTGCACTCGCCTCACTTCCATGAGCTGTCCTTAGCTAACTGAGTCACATCACTTCCTTTTCCTGTCTAGGGCCATGAAGCCCCCTGTGGGGGCCTCCAGGCATTTCTTATTTTGTCCCCATTTCTCTGCCCCAGGGTCTCTGGTTTCACCATGCCACCACCCCCTCTCTTGGCCCAGCCAGCAGCTCTCATTTGCCCTGTACTCTCATTTTTTCTTATTTTTTATTTTATTTTTTAGAGATGGGGTCTGGCTCTGTTGCCCAGGCTGGGGTTGAAGTAGCGCAATCATAGCTTATTGTAACCTCAAACTCCTGGGCTTAAGAGATCCTCCCACCTCAGCCTCCTGAGTATCTGGGACTACAGGTGCATGCCATCATAACAGACTAATATTTTAATTGTTTTTAGAGATGGGGTCTTGCTATGTTGCCCAGGCTGGCCTCGAACTCCTGGGCTCAAGCAAGCTTCCTGCCTCGGCCTCCGAAAGCACTGGGATTACAGGTGTAAGCCACCACACCCAACATATTTTTTATTTTTTCTTTATTTTTCCTCATTCTTTTCAAAGCTGAGGAAGTTCAAGACCACAAACCTTTCCCTCTCACTATTTCAGTGAGTTATAATATTATTCTAGAGAGTCCCCTGTGTACCACGAGGAGAACTCCCATCCCGTGGCACATGTAAATACATGTGATCACCACTGTTCTCACCTAATAATCATAATCATTAATAATAATTAATTACAATGTAACCGCAAATGACCCTCAGACTTGTCCTCATTTCAGGCTTCCCTGCTGAGGTCACGTGTCTAGTTGCCTCAGGGAGTCCCACAAAAAATACACTAAAAAATGTATCAGGTTGTTACTTTCTGTTCAAACCAAGTAGTTGCTGTGGGAAAGAGGAAAGTTCTTTTGAGAATCCCAGCTAACTGCAGTGGAAGGAATGAGAAAGTTGGAAATAATCCTAAAGAGATAATGGCTTAAAAATCGATGGCTGTTAACATGGTATTTTTTTCCTCTTTTTAGAGATGGGATCTTGCTCAGTTGCCCAGGCTAGAGTGCAGTGGTGTCAGCCTAGCTCACAGCAACCTCAAACTCCTGGGCTCAAGCGATCCTCCTGCCTCAGCCTCTCAAGTAGCTGGGACTACAGGTATGTGCCACCATGCCTGGCTAATTTTTCTATTTTTATTATAGTAGAGACGGGGTCTGGCTGTTGCTCAGGCTGGTCTCGAACTCCTGACCTCAACCGATCCTCCCACCTCGGCCTCCCAAAGTGCTAGTATTACAGGCATGAGCCACCATGCCTGGCTCGATGGCTGGTAACATCTTTACGTGGAGAGTTACTGGTGGCTAGGGACACCTCCCAAACCCATCGATCATCTGTAGCAAGGAATTATGGATTCCCGGATGTGCTGCAACAGGAAGTCCCGGCCCCACCGGCAAGGCATTATTCTGGCTACAGCTGAACCTAATTCTAACAGAGGCTGTAGCTCTGTCCTGTTTATAGGGGAAACATGAGGGCAGGAATGGTGAGAAAGAAAGCCGCCAGCCAAATCCAGAATAGGGCCTTTCCCCAGGACTGGAAAAAAAGAAAAAGACCACACCAAGTAGCGATAAATACCGTGATGCAAAGACTTGGAGGAACAGCATGACAGGTAAGGAGAGTGGCGTGTGCAAAGGTCCTGGGGCAGGAACAGTGTGCTGTGTGTGAGGAACAGCAGCCAGTCTGGCCAGGAGGCAGGAAATGGAGTTGGGAAGGGGACCTGGCAGGAGGTAGAAGAAGCTGGATTTTATTCTCATAGGAGGGGTTTTGTGGTTATTGTTGTTTGAGACAAGGTTACTGTAGTCTGGAACTTCCAGCTCAAGCAATCCTCCTGCTGGGCCCAGCGGGGTGAGCCACCACGCCTGGCCTCACGGGAGGGTTTGGAGGATTCTGCCTAATGAATGTGGAGGGCTTGACGGGGATGCCCGGGTAGAGCCTGAGAAATGTCACCTGCTGTGCTTCACAGGGACCCATGAATATTTGCAGAATCAATATTTGTCTTTAGGGCAGACACATGATGTCATTTAAGTATAAATAAGGGGCAAGACGCGGAGGCGGTTTAAGCAACAGTTGTGTCCCTGCCGAGAGGCACTGGATAACCCCTGACCTACTTCCTTGTCGCCTCTAATTAGAGTCACCCGATCACCAGTTACAGGCGCGAAAGATCAAAGAAACAAAAAAAAAAAAAAAAAATTGAGCCACGGCACCCCCTGGCGGCCACGCCACGCGCCTACACGCGTCCGTCCCCAGAGCCTCTCCCCAGGCAGTGAGTTTAAAACCGTGTCCCTCGTACTCTCTCTGTCTCCCGCCAGTTAAAACGCGTCCCTGCCCGAGGCTGGGGCCCGGAAGCAGCGCATCCAGGCCGGGCGTCCCCGGGGTCTGCGCCGACCCACTTTGTTCCCCGAACCCCATGCACCTGCCAACGCTGCGCGTCCACCTTTCTGCCGCTGGCGGGACCCTAATAGCGGAACTGCCACATCCTAATAGTGGGATCCTAACAGCACAGGCCGGAGGGGTCTGTGCTTTGCTTGGGCCCCGCCTGCAAAATTGTGTGTGCAGTTACTCCTGGAGTGTCCTTCGATTGCCCCGAATTCTCAAAAGGACCCGTGACCTCAAAAATCGGGAGGGTCCCCTGGGTCCGGGGTTCTCCTGTTCGCAGTCTTGGAGGGGTCTCATCCCCAGAGGTGCCCGGATGGGAATAAGCAGCGCTCCACTGGGGGGCGCCACGCCCAGCTTCCCCTCCCGGGCGCCCCCTCCCCAGGCCCCAGCCCCCAGCGGGGGCTTCAAGGCCAACATCAGAAACGTGGACACCAGCCTGCCCCAAACTCAGACCCATTCTAGCGTTTCCTGTTGCACCAGCAAGAGACTCAAAATCCTGACCGCGGCAGGTTAGTAAAAATACTCTGCTTGTTAGTAAAAATATTAACACATCTAGTCACGGGTCAATACCCTTCCCTCCAGCTCCCCTAGGGAGTGGGGGGGGGTCTCCCTGTCGCTCTGTGGATTTTGCCTCCCCTCGCTTCCCTGATTCCTCTTCATTTTCATTCTCCACTCGAACTTTGCCTCCTCTGGGAAGCCTTCCAGTATTGCCCCCTAGATGGCGTGGATTAGGGTGTCCTATGGGCTTCCACATCACCGCCTGCTGCCTCAGATGACCTTCCTGGCTGCAAACAAATACACCCACTAAAGGGTCTGATAAGTCCTGCAGTCAAGAGTCCCTCTGAACCCCGTGAGGCAGGGAGAGGGTGTCTCACATGAATACTGGCTCTGACACCAGACGCTGGACAGATGCCCTCGGGGGGCCAGGAAAGGTTCTGGGGGGACAGTAGGGTGTGGTGTGGTCTGAGGCTGAGGTCTGGCCCAGCACAGCTCTGGGGGCTCCCTTAGAAAGAAAGTGAGGTGTGCACTGGCTGGCAGAGCAGAGGGGAGAGTTTATTTCTCTGAAAAGGGACAGGGTGGGAGGGGACAGAGTCAGGGCAGAGCAATGTCTTCTAGCTTCTGGTCCAGCGTCTTCAGGTCACTGAGGAAGCGGGTAGGGGTGAGGATGTGCGAAGAGCCTGGGCGGGAGGGGAGGGTTGGGAGGTGGGGGCGCTGCCTTGCCCCCGACACGCCCCAGCCAGGCCCCTTGGCCACCTGAAGACTCAGGAGCCTGGAAACCTGGGAACGTTAGGAGTCCGGCCCCCCAGTGAACCCTTCCCTGGGAACCAAGCCCCAGCCTGGTCACTCACCGATGAGCACCTCCCACTTGCCCTCGGTGGCCCTGGTCACCTCGTAGGCGGCCCTCATCTCTGACATGGCCACACCGCCCACGATGTACACGATGAGCCGGGGCCCTGCCCGGGCCTCGACACCCGCCTTGTTCTTGTGCCAGTGGCCGAAGCGGGCACTGTGCGTGGGGGGAGGGACAGAAGTTAGTCCAGACAGAAGACCACCCCCCACCACCACGGCCCCCAATGAACATGGCTCTGGGTGTAGGTAGGGGCCATCCCCAGTACCCTCACCTGACAGCGGCCTGGGAGCTGGGCGTGGGGGCGGGGTCGGACACAAAGGGCCACAGCTTTCTGTCCAGCCGGTCCTCCACGGCATCCTGAGGGCCAGAGAGGGAGGTTTAGGGGAGGAGCCCGAAGCCATGGGGCCTGGTCTGGAGTCCCCTTCCCGGGGACAGGGGGCGGGTGGTGTTCAGGGGCCTGGTTCCTGGCAAACAGGAACCACCACCTGAACCTTCTGCCCCCTGGGACACAGGAGTGTGGATCCCCAGCCCTTTGGGGACCCAGGAGTCTGAGACCCCAGCCCTTCAGGGCCCGAAGTGTCCAGGCAGCCAAGGCCGACGGGGAGGCAGGAGGTGGCAGGACTCCAGCAGGACAGCCAGAAAGCCGAGCCCCCGGCCCGTTACTGTCTGATGCTGCCGCTTTGGGTTCCAGCAGGGCCAGGGGCTGCTGCAGGAAAGGGCTCCCAGGGGCAGGGGAATAGGACACACAGGGACACAGCAGAGGCAGCCAGCAGGTGGGGGGCCCCACTGCCGCCCCAATTCCTCAGCTGCGGGCTTGGGGTGCCCCCCTCGGCAGAGCAGGCCGGTGCCAGGGGAATGCCAGTAATGAGGGATTTTCCCTTAAGCCCCGAGGCTTAGCGCCGGGGGCAGGAGGGAGGCTGAGCCGCTGGGATCAGGGGAAGACTGGGGCCCCAGCCCCCCACCCACCGGCTTGGTACCTCCATCACGTCCTTGATGACAGGGGTCCAGCGTGACAGCTGATAGGTGGGCTCCGTGCGCTCCCGTCGCTCCAGCCGGCTGGAGGTCCCCAAGCCCTGCGGGTGGGGCAGAGTGGTGGGCGTGCAGGGCCAGAGTAAGACAGGAGAGGCTGAGCCCAGAGTTGAGCCCACACGGGAAGCGGCTGTGAGTGTGGGTGTTGGGGGGTATGGGGGGTCCTCAGAGACCCCCTAGAAGCCCCAGGTCGATTGTGTGTCCTCCCCACCCCCACTCTGGGAACCCTACGACCCAACCCCAGGACCCAGACCACATGCCCTGCACAGCACCACCGCCAGGGCCAGTGTGGCAGTGACCATACTTCACAAATCCCGGCCCTGCCCACTGTGTGGCCCAAGATCGGGGATGGCCCTGGTGCCCTCTGGTCCCCAGACCAGACTACACACAGCGCTCTCTGTCCCCCAGGAACCACACGGTGCCTGTGCACCTCAGGGCCAGTGACACGCTCTCCACCCCACAGGGCCCAGGCTCTGAGCCCATGCCCGTTCCTGGCGTACCCCGGGGTTGGTGACGGTGCCGCCCAGCTGCTCCAGGTTGCGGATGAGGCTGCTGTGCGCCTGCACGTTGGCATGCTGGATCAGCTTGGCCAGGTTCTCCTCACTCACACCTGGACAGGGATGGAAGTGGCCATGGCCATGGCCCTGGGTTTAGGGGGCTCCGGGTGGGGAGAGGAGGCTCCGGGACCCTGATGGGCGTACCCTTCGGTGGGGAGGTGCTCAGGGCTGAGGGAGCCCTGGGGCTAGGGCTCTGATGTCGGGGGCACTCTGGGTTAATTGGGTGTGCTCCAGAATTAGGTGAGGGAGCACCAAGTCTGCAGGAGTCACAGATTGAGGATCTCTATGTTAACAGGGAGCCCTCGCGTCCAAGGGCGGATCCCAGGTCAACAGAGGAAGGTCTCAGAGTCCGGGGGGCAGGGGTGGGTATCTGTGGGGTCTGCTGTGCCTGGTGAGTGGAGGCATCCCAAGGACAGGGGAGTTGCAGGGTTGAGAGCTTCCCAAGATTCAACGGTGAATGGGGTGAACGGTCATCCCAAGACCCCCAAGCCCCCCACTCACCATTCCGTAGGATGATGTAGAGCAGCAGGACCCGGATCTTGTCGTAGGCTGGCACCGCCGCGTCCAGCAGCACCGGCACGATCAGCTTCATGGCGTCCTTGATCTTCTCGCCCTCTGCGTCGGAGCCCATGGCCAGGTCCTGTGGGCAGAGGGGGCAGCTGTCCTGTCTGCTGCTAAGTGGGGAAGCAGGAGAGGGCGCGGGGGCATCTCCAGGGGGCAGGCAAGGCAGGGGCGTCCCCAGGACCACTGGCAAGATATTGGAGCCCTGCCTCATTTTTGTACCAGGTTTCCCAAGGCCCCACCTCTTTCCAAGAACAACTTGTCTACAGGCTCCGCCCTTCACTGAGGTCCCACTTCTCCAAGGCCCTGTCTCCCTTGTCAAGGCTCCGCCCCTCACCCAGGTACCATCTCTCTAAGGCCCCTGCCCCCCTCACCTCACCAAGGCTCCGCCCCTGACCCAGGTCCCACTTCTCCAAGGCCCTGTCTACCTTGTCAAGGCTCCACCCCTCAACCGCCTCCCACCTCCCCAAGGCCCCGCCCACCTCACCAAGGCTCCGCCCCTCACACAGAACCCATCACTCTAAGGCTCTGCCCACCTATGCACAGGCCACACCCCTGTCCCCGGACCACCTCTCCACAGACCACCCAGACCCCCACCTCCTCACAAGCCCCACCTCTCCCAGGCCCCGCCCCTCCCCAGGCCCGCCCCCTCAGCACGCCCCGCCCACCTGCTCCACACTGCACAGCTTCTCCACGCAGCCCTTGAAGCGCTTCATGCAGTCGTCCGCTAGGTGCAGGTGTGTAGAATACTGCGGGGTGGGGGCGGGAGTTGGGGGTAACAGGCAGAGTCAAGGCAGAGCGCGGATGGGCTGAGCACCGGTTGAGGCCCCCGGCAGCAGAGGCGCTCCCCTCCACCTCACCTTGTTCAGCTCCTTTTGGTACTGTGGCATCTTTTTCAGGATGTGGGACAGATCTTTGATGTTGGCCTGGGGGACAGGGGAGTGGGCGGGCTTGAGGCCAGGCCCTGCCCACCCGAGGCCCGGCTCCAGGCTGGGGGATCCAGACAGAAGCCCTGAGGGAGGGGGCTTCCCAGAAGACCCAGGCCCTTCCCTACCTTGTCCGTGGTCAGCCTCTTGCTCTCGCAGAAGGTCTTCAGGAGCTCCGTGACCCTCCTAGCCGTGAGGGTGGGCAGGGGTAAGGCTGGCTGGTAGTGACACTGTGGGGTGTGGGGCCAGGGGACGCATGTCCCTGCACCAGGCCATGGGGGAGGGGCACCCAGGGACAGGGTGAGGTCGGAGGCCAGTCCAGAGTCCACCTGAGGGGCACGGGTGCAGCCAGGGGTCCCACAACCATGTACTAGGCCCACAGTGCGGGGGAGGGTGGGGCGGGCGGGGCATTCACGCACTTGGACACGTCCGCGATGTGCATGTGCCGGAGCTCCACCCATAGGTCGTCGTCCTCGTCCAACAGAACAGCCTTCTCCCGCGACTCACTCAGCCCGGTGGTCTCGTACCTGTGCAGCAGGAGGGGACTTGGGATCAGGGACCCAGGCCGGTGGCAGTGCAGGGGGAGAGGGGCCGTTCCAGAGTCGCCCACCTGTACGTGTCCTGCTCAATGTCCAGCAGGTCATAGGCCATGGCCTGGAACGTGAGCTCATGAAGCAGTGGGGACACGGGGTCGGCTGCACGGTCCATGATCAGCAGCTGGGAGCGGGTTTTCTCAGGGCCCTGGGGGTAAGGGTTGGGGGCGGGGTGAGGACACTGACCCTAACCTTGGCTGGGGCCTCACCCCACCTCCCCAGCGTGCCCCCTCACCTCGCCCAGACTGGGAGTGTCTGCCTTGAAGGCGTTCAGCTTGGCCAGGACAGAGTGCGCCAGCTGGGCTGTGTCCTCCGGGCCCCTGGGTGTGGGTCAGTCACACAGGGGGGACATCAGGGTGTGGAGTTGGGGTGAAGACCAGGGCAGGGGGCAGAAGAGAGGTTAAAGGTTGGGAGCCAGATGGGGTCAAGGGGAGGAGGAGGTGGCATCAGGGTGGGGGCTGGGTGGGGTCCCCACTTGCGGTAGCGGATGGCTGGGTACTCCTGCAGGGTAGCGCACAGGGTGGCGATCTGCTGGGCCAGCGCCTCGAGCTGCCGTGCCCGCTCACCTGCCCGGAAGGGGCAGTAAAGGTTGTAGGTGCTGTGTGGGGCATCCAAGGAGAACACCTGGGGGACAGAAGTGCAGGGGACCACCGCTATCACATGCACACTACCTGCCTAACCTCAGCTACCACCACCTGCACCTCCCTGGGGTGGTCCCTGGCCCTGAGTCTGCTTTGCCAGCCCCCAAACAATGCCTGGAGGAGTTGGGTGATAAATCCCCCAGTCCCTGCCCAGGACTGGCTGTACCTGACCCTCGTAGGGCAGAAAGGCAAGGTGGATCTCCTTCAGCGTCTTCACCGCCTTTGCCAGACGAGAGCGTCCCAGCTCACTGAACAGAGCATCAGGGCAGGCTGCGGCGGGCAGGAAGGGGCTGTCAGGCCAGAGAACCCTCAGACCCCCTCATCCCACCCCCACCCTCCCAGTTCTCTCACTCACTGTCAGTGAAGAAGACATGTGCTGCTTTGTAGGTGAAAGTCGGGGTCCCCTGGAAGTCTGCGATCAGGGCCTGAACTGACTGGGGAAGGCAGGTCACTCACTCTCTGGGCCTGGCCCTGCACCCCCAGACCCATCCTCTCTGCCTAGGCCTCCCAGCTGCTGCCCGTCCCCCACCGCATGCAAACACGCACAGGCATGCACACGCAGTCATGCACACACGTGCACACATGCACAGGCTCGGTCATGTAGGCACCTTCTCCGTGGGACTCAGCAAATAAATGGCCTCCAGGCTGGGGATGGGTTCTCGCCGTTTGTTGATGTCTTCAACAACTAGTAGGGACAGAGGAAGGGGCACACATGGCTGGCATCGGGACAGGGGCACATGGGGAGTGTCAGGTTTGGGGAGTTGATGCTTGGAGAGGAAGGTTAGATGCTAGGGGGAGCTGAAGGAGGTACACACCTAGGGGTCACCTGGCTAAGAGGCACATAGACAGGGTTCTGCATACTTGACGGTCGCATTCTGGGGTCCCCACATTCAGAGTCCACCCTAGGAGTCCTACGTGGGGCTCTACACGGGGGCTGCACAGTCAGGGAAGCTGACCCCTTGGGGATCAAAGCTGGTAAGTCCTGCACAGCGCGGGCTCCCAAACTCAGCTTGCAAGATTGGGGGAAGGACTTGGTTACGTGCTCCGGGCTGTCTGCACAGGGGCTGCAGACTTGGGAGCTCTGGACAATTTAAGGAGAATCCCACACTCAAGGGATGCACCCCCTGGGGGACATTCACCAGGTCCCACACTAAGTTCCGTGAGAGCAGCGTGGGGTGAGGTGGCGTGGTGGGGCGTCCACTCACTGGTGATGCCCTCAGCCAGGATGTCTGACATTTTGCAGCAGGAGGACAAGATGCGCATGCTCGGGTGGTCCATGATGAGCACCTGCCGGGGCGGATGGACAGACCGGCTGATGGACAGACAAAAGGGGGGAAGAGGCCACAGCTGGCCCCAGGAGGGGCCGAGGCAGCGGGTGGGGTGGACAATTTCAAAGGCTAGCTGGGCAGGACCCGTCCACCCGATCCCATTCCTGGGGACTAGCAGCCTCTTCCTCCCGGGGAGTCCCACATTCAGGGCTGTCCCCATCCCCATGGTCCTGCACAGGACAAGGACTGCCCCTGGGGCACTCAGGCATCTGCCTCACCCCTACCTTCCACTCCCCATCCTTCTTGACACTCCGAATGACTCCACTCAGGATTTCTGCAGGGAAGAGAGGGCAGGGCTCAGGATGCTGGTCCTCGGCCCCACCCCACCCCTACACTCTTCCTAACTCCCATTTACGCCTGCCCCTAATCCTGCAAGGTGGCTCCTGGCATCACCCCCAACTTACAGACAGGGAAACTGAGGTTCTGAGGGAACAGGCAACTTGCTTAGTGACTGGGGCAAACGTAGCCACGGGAGAAATATGTTTTAGATGAATGAGAAGTTGAAAGCCGCAGCTCACCGGCAGGTCTACCTGCCTCCAGGGCTCGGCCCTCGGCTTTCCCACCTGCAACCTCAAGTTGTCTGGCTCTGGGGGTTTCAGCCAGAACTCCACTCCACTTCCATCGGTCCCCCCTGGGCTGAGATGCAGGACCCCTGGTTCCCAGCCCTGAGGCATGCCTGGCTGTGGTTACCCTATGGCCCTCCAGCCTCAGTTTCCTCATCTGTAAAATGGAATCACTGGTTTTTCCCCATCTCCCCATTAGGCCCTGTGTAGAGGGCTTCTTTTTCAGTTGGAGGGCGAGGAGGGTTGAGCCACAGACTGCCCTGCCCAGAAGAAAGAGTGGGGAAAAGGGACCAAGGGGCCCCGCCCGGCCGTGTCCACTGTTATCAGGACCGCCAGGGCGGAAGAAGCAGCTGAGGCCGGAACTACCCGGAGGGGGGGAGGGGGGACCTCCACCCCTCCCCCCAAGAACCCCAGTCCGCGAGGCCGTGGAGCCTGGGTCCTCGCACTCCAACGGGGCTGCTGGGGATGGAGCAAGCAGGAAGGTGTCCCCCACACCACCCCCGTAGGGCCTGGACACGCTCCCTGAGCGCTCACACGCCCTGGGGTCACTGACCAGCGCACCAGAGGGCCCCAGGAATCCAGTTCCCAAACTTTGCCCGGCTTAGAAACCCGGCAGTCCGGGAGTCTAGCTGCGTCCTCCTTCCCCGCGCAGGCAGCCTAGGAGGCCCGGGAGTCCGGGCCCCAGCCTACGCCACCCTCTACGTGTCCCCTTCGGGTCCCCGGAGTCCAGTCTCCCAACTTTGTTCTGCTCAGGCACCGGAGAGCTGGGATGTCCAGCTGGGACTGAGTCCCCGGCCGCCCCCTCGAGGGTCAGGTGCTCGAGCCCGGCCCCGAACTCCCCCCTACTCCCGGGATCCCAGAGTCCCCGCGCCCCCAGCCCCCGCCCCCCAAGGAGGCACTCACTTTCCCCCACCACCGCCTTCAGCCCCGAGGGCGCCATCTTCCCCCAGGGGCGCTGTTGCCGCTTCCGGGTCTGTCCCAAGGTGGGGGCGTGGCCCCGCGCGACACCCACGTGGACCCGGACCCGCCCCCCGCGCACCTGGCCCCGCCCAGGCCGAGGAAGTCGGGTCCCTTGCAGGGCGGACCTGCAGGTGCCGTCGGAGAGGCACGCCCCGATGTCAGGCTCGCAGACGTTTGTGTGATCGCGAAAGCGGGATGGCAGGGGAGGAACCCCTCATCTGCGAGCTACACAGTGCCCACCGGAGGCCACGGGACCACAAACCTCCAGGCCTGGGACTGTGACACCCCTGCCTTCTGTACCTCAAAGTTTAGGGGCAGCAGCGTCAGGCTTGGACATTTCATCTATTCAGGAGGTGACCTAGTGTGTGCTGGGCACCTGTGCTGTGCATTGTTCTCACTGGGTCTTGCCCAGCACCCGACGGGGCGTGCGAAGCAGTCGAGAAAACCCAGGCTCCCCAGGGCGGATAGTCCAAAGCTACATGATGAGTGAGCCTCCTGGGATTAGAGCCAGAGCCTGTCCCCAGAGGAATGCTTGTCACAGCCTCACACTTTCCCGGGTGCATACACACCTAGCCTCGTGGGCCAACAATCTACACACATCAGAGGCTTACACACACACACACACACACTTGCGTTAGATTTGGAATCTCAGGGCCTGCTCCTGTTGTGTGTCCACTAAGGGCTGATGCCCTGTCATCTAGAGGGCACAGTCCCAGCAGTGGCACCCATACAGATGAGGGTGCAGGTTTAAGGTGTGATGTATAAGTACAGACTCCTGGTGTCCTGAGCTGGGTCCTTCACTTGGCCTTGGTGATGAGGCGTCAGCAGGTGCCAAGCCCTCTGCGACAGACACACAACATACAGCAGTGAATCACGCCAGATGGCCTGCCGCGTGGCATTTAACATTGATGGCGGGGGGGGGGGAGGACAGAAAAGAATCAGTTCTGCCCTCAAGGAAATAAACTGGGATGTGATAGCAAGTGGCACCAGAATGGTGTGCCACTTTATTGTGGACAGGCGCAGAGGGAGGGCATCTCTGAGGAAATAGCTTTCAGACTTACCCTGAACAACATTAAGAAGCTGGGCTGGGCACGGTGGCTCACACCTGTCATCCCAGCACTTTGGGAGGCCAAGGTGGGAGGATCGCTTGAGCCCTCGACTCGAGTTCAAGACATAGCGAGACCCTATCTCTACAAAAAACTTTAAAACTTAGCCGGGCATGGTGACATGTGCCTGTAGTCCCAACTACTCGGGAGGTTGAAGCAGAAGGATCGCTTGAGCCCAGGAGTTTGATGTTACAGTGAGCTATGATCAAGCCTTTGCACTCCAGCCTGGGTGACAAAGCAAGACCCTGACTTGAACAAGGAGGAGGAGCTTAAGGAGGCTGTGCAGCTGGAGGGCAGAGAGGGGAGCAGGGCAGGAAGTGAGGTCACAGGCCGCCAGGGGCCAGACTTCTGTAGGACAAGGGAGGACTAACCCATCTCGGAACCCCAGGTCAGCAGAACTTTCAGTGCTAAAAATAGGACAGTCACAGGCAAACCAGGACGGTTGGCCATGTTAGGTAGAAGTTTGGGCTCTTTCTGTCTTCCTTTCCCACTCCTTCCCTCCCTCTTTAATAGCCTTACTTACCATACAATTCACCCACCTAAAGCGCAGGAGTCAGTGGCTTCTAGTATATTCCAGGTTGTGCATCCATCATCACCACCCATTTTAGGACATTCCCATGACCCCAAGGTGTTTGGGTTTTATCTTGACAACTATAGAGAGTCTTGAGCAGGCAAAGGAGGGGTCCCCTTCAGATCCTGGGTTGGGTGGTCAATAGGGCCTGACACCCCAACTCTGCTACCCTTGGTGGGGGTGACCACTGTCTTCTGATGTTATGGGCTGCGCTGTGTTACCTCCAGAAGATATGAAGTCCTAATCCCCTGTATTTCAGAATGTGACCTTATTTGGAAAATAGGGTCCTTGTAGATATTAGTTAGAACAAGGTCATACTGGAGTAGAGTGGGTCCCTAAGCCTATCACTGGTGGCCTTATAAGATGGCCACATGTCTGCCTGATTCTGTGAAGGTGGTTCAAAAAAGAAGTTACTCTTGTAATCCTAGCACTCTGGGAGGCCGAGGTGGGAGGATCACTTGAGCTCCTGGGGCCTGCTAATTGCTGCTGGGCCCAGCAAGGTCCAAACCCAGGTCACTCTGTCCCTACCCCCACGCCGGACGCAGCATCATTGTGGGCAAACAATTATCTGGATCATCTTTATGGGGCTTAAGCTTGGGTGGGAGCAGATGGGGCATGAGCTGGGGATTTGAGGCTGGGGGGGGTGGATCTACACCCCCACATCCTGGTCATTTAAAAGGCCCTCTCTGGCACGGGGCCGGGGCAGAGGCCACAGGAAAGTGGACAGAGCCCAAGGGCAATGACAGACCAAGAAGAGAAGGCAGAGGAGGGGGGCTCGGCCCCCTTCGCCAAGGTGAGAGAGCCCCGCCTCGCCCCCAGTTCCTCAGGGTCCCAGAGACTCTGATTGCCAAGATGAATTAGTTTGTAGGGCACCTAATTACGAAGCCAGTCTCCTAGGACCCCCTGACCCAGTTGCCACTGTAGGAAGGGGCTGGTGGGCTTCAGTGTCTGTGTGGATGGCCGCCGCCCCAGGGCAGAGGGCAGGGCTCTAGGTGCTGACCCTGTGAGAAGGAGGATGCTGGGACTTGGGGGGAGGACATTTCCTGGTGAGAGTCTCAGCTCCCAGGCCACCCGCCCGGCAGGCCCCAATCTAGGACAGCGGGACACTGGCCCTGAAGCCTGTCCCTTGGGGTGGCACCACGTGAGGTGGCACTGCAGGCTGGGGCCCTGGGGCGGGGGCCGGGATTGGGAAGGAGACTCATGTCTCATTTGGAGCAGCTCTGCAGAGCAGATCGGCCGCGGGCACCATGGTGAGAGCTGAGGGCCAAGTGGGAGGTGGCCAGCCGGGAGGGCAGGGGAAGGGTCCCCCCGAGCTGAAGGGCCAACTAGACCAAGTGGGTCTGTCCCCAGGAGGGCTCCCCGGACCAGGAGGGCTTCTTCAACCTGTTGAGCCACGTGCAGGGTGACCGGATCGAGGCACAGCGCTGTTCGCTGCAGGCGGGGCCGGGCCAGACCACCGGGAACCGTGAGCATGGGCACGAGGGGGCTGTCTGGGGGAACGGGGCGGGAGTGCAGAAGTGCAGGGTGAGTGACCGTCTGGGGAGCCCTGAGGGCACAGGGTGGGGGAGATGACCATGCACCCTGGAGGTGAGGGGCTGTATCCTTCCTTCCACATCTGCCTATGTGTCCACCTCCGTGTGCCTCTGCTCCATGCAGTGGGTGGCCCCACACCTGAGATGGACAGCCTCATGGACATGGTGGCCAGTACCCAGGGTCGCCGCATGGATGACCAGCGTGTGACAGTCAGCAGCCTGCCTGGCTTCCAGCCCGTGGGCCCCAAGGTAGGTGATATTCTGCCAGTGCTCAGCAGAGACCCGCCAGGCCGCCCATCCCAGCCAGGAGTGAGTGGGGCCTGCCCCCACCTCTGTCCACCATGTCCATGGCCCATGGACATGCCCCTGACTTCAGACGGGAGGGGCCTGAGGTCATGCAGGAGCCATGCAAGTCTCAGAGCCGTGGCTGGAACTCATGGCTCCTGCCCCCACATCTGTGAGATGGAGGATGCTGGGGCTTGGGGGAGGCTCTTGGGCCATTTCCCTGGTTTGGGGGAGGCTGAAGGGAGCGAATAGGACCCATTCCTAGGAAATCATGCCCAGAGAGGAGGACACGTGAACTCATGCACAGGAGGAACACATCTGCACAATCACGTGTGTTGATGTCACATGTACTCATGCACAGCTTGGGTTCTGATCAAGACCCCAGTGAGAGCACCAAGGCCTGCCATCTCACACCCAAATAGCATCCTAAGTAGAGAGTGACGAAAATTAACATGGATGAATGTGGGACATGGGTCCACACCTGCACCCTCTCTGCAAGGTTTGCATCACCTCTGGCTTGGCTGACCCCTCTTCATCCACAGGACGGAGCGCAGAAACGAGCTGGGACCCTCAGCCCCCAACCCCTGCTCACGCCTCAGGACCCGACCGCTCTTAGCTTCCGCCGAAACAGCAGCCCCCAGCCCCAGACACAAGCCCCCTGAGGGCCTGAGCCACCCTGGGCCCCACTCGGCCCCCAAAAGCAGACAATAAAACACATCCATGAGTAAAAAGAAACTGAGTACGTGTTATTTCATTGGAGGGGAGGGTAACTAGGACTCAAGCACTTAGAGGGCTCAGGAGTTCTGCTGAGCAGCTCGAAGGAACTTCTCCTCCCACTGCTTCCGCCGTATCCTCTCTTTGAATTCTTCTATCTCTTGGCGCTAGTGTTGGGGAAGGGGATAGAACAGGAAGGAAGGAGGGGGCACACACCTGAGGGCCTGGACCCCTATCCCACCACCCTAGGCCCTACTCTCCCAGAGCATGGCTTCAGAGTTGTGTCTACACCGGAAGCCCCATGCTAATTACAACCAGGATCCAAGTGGGCTCAGCTTCATCTTTCAGGGAGAAGGCAACAAGGAAACAAAAATCCTCCTCTGCTCTCAGTTCCCTACTCATGGCTAAGGGTAAAATTTTCATTTGAAACCCACCATGGTCAAGGGTATCCAGCCTCCTCCATCCCTCTGGTGGGAAGACGAGTAGATCACTTACCTGGCCCTCCTTCTCAGGTGGCCACAGCTCCCTCTGTGGGGACAAAGTCACAGCTGGGGGCACGAGCCAGGTGCCTGCAGAGCCCCACACTCAGGGCAGGGTCAGCTCATGGGAGGCAGACATTGGTACTCAGCAAATTGGTTCCCCACACCCTCCCCCACTCCCTGGACTGAAGCTGTGAACACTCTCCTTAATGCCCACCTTGCGCAGTACAACGTAGTCCTCAAACCACTCGGCCTGATTCGAAATCCAGAACATAGTCACAGGAAAAGTGAGGTAGAGTGCCATCTGGAACGGCAGAGGACAGGGGAGCAGAGCCAGGGATGTGCACTCCAGCAATGTGCAGAGGTTGTTCAGAGCTTGGAGGACCCATCCTCCTGGAGAGCCCAGGAGCACCCTAGAACTCCCACTAAGAGTATAAAAGCCTCAGACCTTAAAACCTAGCCCCCCCAAATCCAGGAGGCCTTATTCCTAAAAGCCCCTCAAAGCTGGAAGTCTCTGTCTCAAAGAAAGACTCACACATACCAGCCCCGGTAGCACAAGAACACCTGCTACAATCAAGACACCTCCTCCAGACCTCAATAGCCACCTCCCCTAATCAGATGCCCCCCAACAAGCCCAGGAGCCTCATTCTTAAAGTCTACTCCCCTAAATCCAAGAGTCTCCCTGTCTGAGACACTCACCCACCCACCATGCACCCAAGAGCTCCCCAGGATCTGAAGCCTTTCTTCTTAGAGCCCCCTCGTCAGCTCACCCCTCTCAGAGGCCCTTCCTCAGTCCAGCCTTCTCAGAGCCCCCTAACCCAGAAGCCCCACTCCGAGAGCTCCCTCCCCTGGGTTTCCAACCGCAAATGTCCCTCTCAAATTTCAAGAACTTTCTTCCCGGAGCACCTCCTCTTTGGAGTCTCCCTCTTCAGAGCCTCTTCCGCAGATCCAGGAAGATCCCCTGCCCAGCCTCCCAACCCACTCACTCCTGGGTTCACTGACCCGAAACACCTCTAGCTTCACCCCCATTTCGCTTCTCCGGGTTTACAAAGCCACTTCCGCCCAAAGTCGACCCTCCAGCAAGACGGCAGCTCATTGGTGTTTCGCGGGCTCCACTGCTGAAGCTGATTGGCTGATGCGCCCCAGGATGACGTAATCTTCGGGTGCCTTTTCTCTGCTTCCGTTCGCGGGCGTCTTCTAAAGGCAAGTCAACAGGGAGGGCCGCGCCGTAGGAAGGATTCAGCCAATAGGAAACGGGCATGGCACGGGGGGGCGGGCCTTCAGTTGGAGACCTCATAAGCCCGCGACTATTGCTTGTATCTGGAGAGCCAGGAAAATGGTGGTCATGGCGCGTATCTCGCGGGCCGAGCGGCCGGACCTTGTCTTCGTAAGTCCACAGCGGAGCTGAGGATGGCCCGTATGGGCGCATTGAGACCTGGATGCTGCAGGAGATTGGAGCCAGGTCACTCAGTGGCTTTAGGTCGAAACTGTCCCAGGCCAAGGGGTGGGGAAACCTAACGGGCCAGAAGCCGGCTGGTGATGTCCGCACTGGGGTGGCCCGGGTTTCGCACCTGGTGGACTGAGTAAAGAGCAGCTGTCGAGTTTAAGGGCCTGGCGTCCCAGGCCAGGGGGCGGAGATGGGGACGCGCAGGGAATGGAAGAGAAGAGAGGTCGCGTATGTGAATCTTGACAGGTAAAAACCTTGTGTCTGAAATAAAGGCATGGTGACCAGGCCTTTCTGGCTTCTGGCGGAAAGGCTTGGTACTCTGGAGAACGGTCTAGGTCAGATCTTGAGCGTTATAGTTTCTGGGGTAAAGGCCTGGTGTCTGGGCTAAGAGAATTTTGATGCAAGGAGCTTGTCAGGCGATTGCCAGTGGGGTCCCGAAGAGCCGAGGACGTGGTGCCTGCAGTAGGGGGCCTGGCATCTTCAGATTATTGATATCCAGGGTTAAAGACATGGTGTCTGGTCTGTTACTTTCCTTCTGAGATAAAGGCCTAGCTTCCCAGTTCTGGGGCAGACTTGAGCTAGACTCTGGCTAATGGGGGGCCAGTGGCTTGGTATCTGGACCCGAGAGCCCTGGTGGCTGAGGTAAAGTTCTGGTCATCTGGAACTCTGGGGCGGAGATAGGTCAGGTGGTGGCATTGGGAGCCTGAGGTGCCAAAGGCCTGGTGTCTAGGAAGAGGTATGTTTTAAAGAGTTCTGGTGTCCAGGGCTGAGGTGTGTCATCTGGAACAGGGCCCTGGTGTCTGTGGAGTTTGGTGATCTGGGCCAGAGAGTGGGCGGTAGGATTTGGAGCGCCAAAGTCTAATGTCCAGGTGATGCAGGCTCATGTCTGGCCTGGAACCGTAATGACTGAGAGAAGTCTGATGATCTGGGTATGATTGTGGGCAGGTGAATTCTAAGGGGTAAAGATCTGGATTAGTGTCCTGGTGTGTGGTGACCTGGTTGCCATGGTGGGCAGTGGGATGTGGGATCCAGGCAAAAGTCTGGAGTTTGGGCTGGAGCCCCAGTAGTGGGGTGATGCTGCACTCAGCTCTGAGGATAGGTGTCTCTTTTCCCCCTCCCTGGCCCTGGCAGGAGGAAGAGGACCTCCCCTATGAGGAAGAAATCATGAGGAACCAGTTCTCGGTCAAATGCTGGCTCCGTTACATCGAGTTCAAACAGGGTGCCCCGAAGCCCAGGCTCAATCAGCTGTATGAGCGGGCACTCAAGCTGCTGCCCTGCAGGTAGGAACGGCTCCAGCTGCCCTGCCCACAAGGGCAGGGCAAATGGTTCTGGGGGTCCATAAAGCTGACCAATCAGCGTCTGTCCCATCCTATTCCCCAGCTACAAACTCTGGTACCGCTACCTGAAGGCACGCCGGGCACAGGTGAAGCATCGCTGTGTGACTGACCCTGCCTATGAAGATGTCAACAACTGCCATGAGAGAGCCTTTGTGTTCATGCACAAGGTGGGGGCTGGGTGAGGGGGTGAGAGGGAAGGTGGGGCTCAGTCCATGGAGGTGGACCGGAGCAGGGGAGCCGGACACAGCATGGGAAGGGTAGGGGGTTGCACTCCTGTTTCCTCTGTGCATGAGAGATTGGGCTGGACTCAGTCCTGGAGTTGGGAGTTCTGGGTCCTGCGTTTATGTGGAAGTCCCAGGAGTGGCTCGGCCATAGGACATCTAATGTCTGTGTCCAGGCCACGGAGCCTGCAATTCAGACCCTGCTGCCTATCCTCATACCCTTAGATGCCCCGTCTGTGGTTGGATTATTGCCAGTTCCTGATGGACCAGGGGCGCGTCACACACACCCGCCGCACCTTTGACCGTGCCCTCCGGGCACTGCCCATCACCCAGCACTCTCGCATCTGGCCCTTGTACCTACGCTTCCTGCGCTCACACCCACTGCCCGAGACAGCTGTGCGAGGCTACCGGCGCTTCCTCAAGGTAAGCCCAGCAGGTGGGTCAGTTCCCCAGGTTGGAGTTTCCAGAAACTGGCTCACTGGGACACCAGCCCCGTGTGGGATGTCACTCAACAGATAGGACTTGGGAAGATGCACAAGCTTGGTTTGTGATTCGTGTTTTTATTTCCCAAATAGTTGGCTTGCAGCTGTTTTACATCAGGCATAGAGATGGGCTGGCGTGAACAAGACAGTCCCTGCCTGCATGGAGCTTTAGGTGGACAGACACACACTCGCTGCCCTCGTAAACCAGAATAGACTGCAGACATGGTGAGGGCAGGAGTGAGAGATGGCAGAGCTATGGGAACATATGACAGGCAAGGTTGAGAGTGGAGGTGCCAACTAGGCAGGGATGAGGTGCAGTTTGCTCCAACTTGTATCTGTTGTACGCAGTGAATCCCTTAGCGCAGTGTACTTTGTGGGGGGTGCTTGTGGTGGAAGCAAGGCCTGGCTCACGCAGGCCGGACCACTGGAGTCTAAGCCAGACCAGTCTGGACTGGCGTTGGGCCAGTGGGGTTGAGGCTAGATAAAGTCCAAGGCCAGACTAGTCAGGGCTGAGGTTGGACCTGTGGGATCAAGGCTGGACCAGAGGGGCTGAGGCTGGACCACTGTGGTCAGGGCTAACCCAAAAGGGCCAAGGCTGGGTCAGCAGGGCTTGCTCTTGGCCAGGACAGTGGTGGGTGGGTGGCAGAGGCCCAGAGCCACTGAGTCAGGAGGGGGCGTGGCCCTGCTGCCCCACTGACTGCTGGCGGGGTGGTTCGGTCCCCAGCTGAGCCCCGAGAGTGCAGAGGAGTACATCGAGTACCTCAAGTCGAGTGACCGGCTGGATGAGGCCGCACAGCGCCTGGCCACCGTGGTGAACGATGAGCGCTTCGTCTCCAAGGCGGGCAAGTCCAACTACCAGGTGGGCTTGTGGGGCGATGGGAGCCCAGCAGGGGTGGGGGGTGGTTCCCCCCACTTCAGGACCAAGACTGAGACTCTCCCCTGCCCTCCGCTCCCTACCCTGCAGTTGTGGCACGAGCTGTGCGACCTCATCTCCCAGAACCCGGACAAAGTGCAGTCCCTCAACGTGGACGCCATCATCCGTGGGGGCCTCACCCGCTTCACCGACCAGCTGGGGAAGCTCTGGTGCTCGCTGGCCGACTACTACATCCGCAGTGGTCACTTCGAGAAGGTACGCGCTGGCACACAGGCCTCTGGCTGTGGGGCAGGGTCTCCCTCCCGTACTCAGACACCATTTGTGACAGGTGTGCATGTCCACAAGCGTGATTGCTGTCCCAAAGTCGAGGAGGGGCAGGACAGTCCTACCTGCAAGCACACCAGCCTTGGCATCAGCCAGACCTGGATTCGAGGTCCATACCCCCTGGCTTTGTGGCCTGGGTCCTGCCAATCCTAGGTGTCCCCGTTTGCAAAATCAGGGTGATACTTACTTCCTGGCCCGTGAAGAAGCAGCAGTGATGCTGGCAGAGCACCAAGCAGATGCTTGACGTGAGGGCCACTCCCTCCGGGGTCCGTGTGTCTGTGACTGTCCTTGTCAGCTTGTTATTGTCATCAAGCTCAGGGGACAGGGGAGTGGATAGGGCTCTGAGAGTCCCAGAGGGCTGGCTGTGGCTGCTATGGCCTGAGGGAAGGTGGTTGCCAAGGCAGGGGAGGCTCAGGAGCTGAGGACATCATGGACGGCTAGGACCCTTGCAGTTTGAGGGGGCGGTGGCCATGCTACCCAGCTGGGGGAGCCACCAGTGGTGCGGAAGCAGGTGGGCGTTTTTCTGGATGCGCTGGCCAGAGCTGCAGAGACAGGACCAGTCAGGCCGAGAGAGGGGGCCTGAGCTGGGGTGGGTGAGGGATAGGGGGCGGGGGGCTGGAAGAACACATGCTGGAGAAGGTTGGACAGGCATGATGGGTGCTTTGGGGCAAAGACTGAGCCCTCCATAGATGAGCTAAGGGGAGGGTCCCTGCAGGCTGCACCACCAAGTGCTATAAACACTGGTCTCAGTGAAGCCTTGAGGTGACTGCACAAGGGGCTGTCGCCCACAGTTTACTGAGGAGGCCCTGAAGGTCCTGAGATCACTCCGGCAGCACAGGACAGGTCTGTCCCACGGCTCCATGCTGGCGCCACTGCCCAGAGCCTGTGGTGCTGGGCGGCCCAGCAGGGGTTCCAGTTTGGGGCTTGTGCCCAGGGTGCTGCTGCCTGTTCCCCAAGTCGCTTTCCTCTCACCTCGTACCCCTCTTCCCTGCCACAGGCTCGGGACGTGTATGAGGAGGCCATCCGGACAGTGATGACCGTGCGGGACTTCACACAAGTGTTCGACAGCTACGCCCAGTTCGAGGAGAGCATGATCGCCGCTAAGATGGAGACCGCCTCAGAGCTGGGGCGCGAGGAGGAGGGTGAGCCTCAGGGAACGGGGATCGGGTGCTGGTGGGAGAGAGGGGTGGGTGGGCAACAGTGGCCGGCGGGTGGGTGCGGGCATGTCTCAGATGCGGCCAGCCCCAGGTGGCTCAGCCAGGGTCCGACAGGGAGGGAGGCTGGGAGAACAGTGGGGGTTTGGGGTCCTGGAGGAGCCAGGATTGGGGACATGGCCAGAGACTGGCAGGGCAGGAGGAGTCTGAGCAGTTTCACAGTAGTAGCAGGGGCTGGCGGTGGGTCTCAGGTGGACGGCTGGGTGGGCAGTTGATTGGACAGCCAAGCTGAGTCTCTGAGGCGCAGGCACTTGGCAGGTGGCTGGAACAGCAGAGGGCTGGGAGCCAGGCAGCCACCTGCTGAGGCCTGTACCCTCAAAAACATGTTTGTGGCGCCCAGATGACGTGGACTTGGAGCTGCGCCTGGCCCGCTTTGAGCAGCTCATCAGCCGGAGGCCTCTCCTCCTCAACAGCGTCTTGCTGCGCCAGAACCCACACCACGTGCACGAGTGGCACAAACGCGTGGCCCTGCACCAGGGCCGGCCCAGGGAGGTGTGTGACAGCACCCTGACCTCGGGCCTCAGCAGCCAGGCTGCACTCCGGCCCCACCCCTAGAGACATGGCCCTGCCCTGGCTCCACCTCTCTGCCTGCCGTGCTGCTCCTCTGACCCCACCCTTTGGAGCCGTAGCCCTTGGCCCTGCCCCTTGGAGCCCTTGGCCCCGCCCATGGACTCGAAGGGGGGGGCTTCCCCTCAGCCACAGGTGACCCCACCTCCTCAGAATCACTGCCCTGTGGACACCTGCAGGGCCCCAGTCCAGCCTGACCTCCCGCCTCCTGCCCCCAGATCATCAACACATACACAGAGGCTGTGCAGACAGTGGACCCTTTCAAGGCCACAGGCAAGCCCCACACGCTGTGGGTCGCGTTTGCCAAGTTCTACGAGGACAACGGGCAGCTGGATGATGTGAGTGCCCTGCTGCTTGTGCCTTCCTATGTGCATGCGTGTACAGGGACACATGTTTCTGAGTCTTGGTGGTGGGGGCTGGCTGGTAGGTGGGGTTTCAGCCTGGTCACTGCCCGCCCCTGGCAGGCCCGCGTCATCCTGGAGAAGGCCACCAAGGTGAACTTCAAGCAGGTGGACGACCTGGCCAGCGTGTGGTGCCAGTGCGGGGAGCTGGAGCTCCGACACGAGAACTATGATGAGGCCTTGCGGCTGCTGCGGGTAAAAACAAGCCCGGGCCAGGGGTGGGGGCGGTGCGCTGTGCAGCCAGGGCCTGGGACAGCCCGAGTGCCACCCCGTGCTGCCGTGTCCCCTGCAGAAGGCCACGGCACTGCCCGCCCGCCGGGCCGAGTACTTCGACGGCTCAGAGCCCGTGCAGAACCGCGTGTATAAGTCCCTGAAGGTGTGGTCGATGCTCGCCGATCTGGAGGAGAGCCTCGGCACCTTCCAGGTGAGCTGTCTGTGGCTGGGGAGGGACAGGGCCCTGGACACAGCCCGGGAACATGCTCCAACCTGCCCCTGTCCCCACAGTCCACCAAGGCTGTGTATGACCGCATTCTGGACCTGCGCATTGCCACACCCCAGATTGTCATCAACTACGCCATGTTCCTGGAGGAGCACAAGTACTTTGAAGAGAGCTTCAAGGTAAGGGTCCCCGATGGCAGTGTCCCTTCCTCGGGGCCCTCGGGCACTATAAGAGTCTGCTAGAGCCACTGTGACAAGGTACCACAGACGTGGTGGTTTAAACAACAGGGATTTATCATCTCATGGTCCTAGAGGCTGGAAGTGCAAGATCCAGGCGTCAGCAGGGTTGGTTTCTTCTGAGGCCTGTCTCCTTGGCTTGCAGATGGCTGCCTTCTACCTGTGTCTCCGTGTGGTCGTATCTTTGTATGTGTCAGTGTCCAAGTTTCATCTTCTTAAAAGGTCATTAGTCACAATGGATTAGGCCCACCCTAGTGACCCAATTTCTAGTGATCTCATCCTCAAATCCATACGTTCTGAGGTACTGAGGGTTGAGACTTCAGCATGTGAGTGTGGGGGGCGCACAGGCTCCATGTACACGTATGGGGGGGGTGTTGGTGTCTGTGTGTGCAGGCCATCCCCACCCGCTGCTGCTCAGGCAAAAGGCTGTAAGTCTGTGGGGTGTTTTTGAGTCTGTGTGGTGAGGCCCATGCCGGAGTGGGTGTGCTTGTGTGGATACAGAGGTCATGTGCGTACACTTGTGCCGTCCCATGCCCCTCGGCCTGGGAGTGTGAACCTTCCCCCAGGTTACTGGGAGCCCATGTCTGCAGAACTGGGAGCACCCCTACCTCCACCCATAACGTCACCTGCTAGGTGCCAGGCCCTGGGCTTAGTAAGTCCTTCTGCACCCCAGCCTTGGGGTCCTTGCAGTCTGGGAGGCCCAGAAGGGAGGGGTGTGCAGGCAGGGCCCTGTGTGTGGAGCCTGAGGGAGACCCGGGCAGGTTCCTGTCAGATGTCACCCAAGAGCATCCTGGGTGCCAGGTGGTCTCCACCCACAGACTCATCTACACGACTCCCCTCCTGGGACAGGCGTACGAGCGTGGCATCTCGCTGTTTAAGTGGCCCAACGTGTCCGACATCTGGAGCACCTACCTGACCAAATTCATCGCCCGCTACGGGGGCCGCAAGCTGGAGCGGGCGCGGGACCTCTTCGAGCAGGCGCTGGACGGCTGCCCTCCCAAATACGCCAAGAGTGAGGAGGGCGGGCTTGGGGAGGGGCAGTGTGGGCCGGGTCCCTGACTGACCCTGGGCTCACTGCCCTGCCCTCCCTGCCGCAGCCCTTTACCTGCTGTACGCACAGCTGGAGGAGGAATGGGGCCTGGCCCGGCACGCCATGGCCGTGTACGAGCGGGCCACCAGGGCCGTGGAGCCTGCCCAGCAGTACGACATGTTCAACATCTACATCAAGCGGGCGGCTGAGATCTACGGAGTCACCCACACCCGCAGCATCTACCAGAAGGCCATCGAGGTACCTGCTGCGGGGGGCCCAAGTGGGGGCTGGAGGTCCCTGAGAGGAGAGGAAGGAAGGGGCCTCTGCAGGCAGGAGGGGCTGGGAGGACGGCCGCAGTATGTTGGGAGCCCTCCAAGCTGCCCCAGCCTCACAGCCTGCCCCCCTGCCCCCGCGGTCCCCAGGTGCTGTCGGACGAGCACGCCCGCGAGATGTGTCTGCGGTTCGCGGACATGGAGTGCAAGCTCGGGGAGATCGACCGCGCCCGGGCCATCTACAGCTTCTGCTCCCAGATCTGCGACCCCCGGGTAGGGCCGGATGCGGGGAGGAGCGTAGTCGGGGAGCCCATGGCCCAGCTGGCCCGCTCATGCCCCCGCCCTCCGCCCCACAGACAACCGGCGCGTTCTGGCAGACGTGGAAGGACTTCGAGGTCCGGCACGGCAACGAGGACACCATCAAGGAGATGCTGCGCATTCGCCGCAGCGTGCAGGCCACGTACAACACGCAGGTCAACTTCATGGCTTCGCAGATGCTCAAGGTGTCGGGCAGCGCCACAGGCACTGGTGAGCAGCCACCATGGCCACCCCCATCCCGGGCCAGGCGCACACCGGCTGCCTCAGCCCTGCCCAGTCGTGGCCTCCTGGGTCTGGGGAAGAACTTGAGGGCTGGGAAGGGCCCCCTGTGGCTCTGACGCCTGCCCCGCCCCCCCCCCCCCCCCGCAGTGTCCGACCTGGCCCCCGGGCAGAGCGGCATGGATGACATGAAGCTGCTGGAGCAGCGGGCGGAGCAGCTGGCAGCCGAGGCCGAGCGGGACCAGCCCCCGCAGGCCCAGAGCAAGATCCTGTTCGTGAGGTGAGCGCCGGGGCCGGGAGGGGGGAGAGGCCCCATGGTTGGCTCAGGGAGCCAGGGGAGCGGGGCCCGCTGAGGCAGTGCACCCCGCACCCCCAGGAGCGACGCGTCCCGGGAGGAGCTGGCGGAGCTGACACAGCAGGTCAACCCCGAGGAGATCCAGTTGAGCGAGGACGAGGACGAGATGGACCTGGAGCCCAACGGTGAGGGGCTGGCCCTGTGGGGGTGGGTAGCAGGGGGCAGTGACGGGCCCGGGAGAGTGACGGGCCGTCCCCGCCTGCCCCGCAGAGGTCCGGCTGGAGCAGCAGAGCGTGCCGGCCGCGGTGTTCGGGAGCCTGAAGGAAGACTGACCCTCCCCCACAACTCTCCTTCCTGCAATACAGCCCATGTTTGTACGTCACGGTCTTAGGCTCCTTCCTGCCGCCAGGTACCCAGAGGGACTGCCAGCTCAGGAGTGCCCTGGCCTGGCGCCCGGATTGGCTGCTGCGGGAGGTGGGGCAGCTGGGCCCCAGGCCAGACACCCGCCCCACCCTCACCCCGCAGAGCCAGTTCTGGACGCTGAACGGCCAGTCCCTCTGCCGCCTGGGGCCCCAGAGCGGGTCCTGCCCAGAAACTTCCTTGAGCCCCGAGCCAGGGGGCATCCGGCCCCGACTGCCGGGCAGGGCCTTTCTGTGTCCCCAGGCGGCAGCCTCTCTCAGGGTGAGGGGCGCCCACCCTCAGAGCCCTGGAGTTGGGCAGGCCCAGGTCCAGCTCCGTGAACTTCTCAGGGAGGCCCTTTCCCTGGAGAGGGGCCATGAGTAGGGTGTGGTCCTTAGTCCTAAGCTCCGGGAAGCCATTAGCGAGCTCTAAGCTATTAAGGGGTTTTAAGCATCAAGAGGTATAATCAGATTTGTGCTTCGAACAGGTCACACAGGCTGCTCTGTGGCCGAGAGGCAGCTAGAGATATGGAGAGGCCCAGGCTGGTGGCTTAGACTTTGGGGGGCAGTGAGGGTCAGGTCACAAGGCTGGAAAGAAGCGAGATGGGAGGCATCAGGGAGCTGGGCCCTGCCCCCAGTCACGGTGGCAACTGGATCCTCAGACATGGAGCTCAGAGGAAGGGAGACAGCCCCCGGCCCAGAGGCGAGGACCACACATTGAAATGTAGGCAGGCAGCCGGGGAGACAAGATGGAGCTAAAAGTTGGCCCCGGCCCAAATGCCAGGGAAGGCCATCAGCAGAGACACAGGGGCGTGAGATCCAGCCAGGGAGGGCTGGTCAGAAGCCTCCTGCCCAGGAGTTTGGTTCAGAGGCAGCTGAGAAGTGCCCCAGCAGCAGCTGGTGGCAAGAAGGCCTCTCCAGACTTCAGAAGCTGTGTCAGGCCCCTGAGAAGGCAAAAGAGACACCAGGGTTGATTCCAGAAAGAATGAGAGACCAGACACACAGCCAGCCAGTGGACTCAGGGAGGTGACAAGTCACAGCTTCTCATTAAATTATTTTATTCAAGAAGGTGGGGAGGACAGACAAGGGGACTGAGCTGAGCCCTGAGTCCCTGAACCTCCCAGCTCAGCCCCCCACAGCAGGACTGGACTCAAGTCAGGGGGTGGGGACTCCATTCCCCCCCCCCAGACAAAGTTGGGGACAGACAGGACCCAGGAATACCAACTGACTGTCCTCTGGGGGTGGGGCTATTTGGGGGTGCCACCGCCCTTCTTGGGAGTGGAGGGCTTCTTGCTCTGCCAGAGGTGGCCCTGGATGGTGAAGGCATCGACGCTCATGGACATGGTCTTGGCGGGGATCTGGGTGAAGCGCTTGCGGTCTGAGTTGTACTTGTAGATGCCCTCGACCATGGCAGGTGTGACGGTCCGGGGCCCGTAGCCCGCCAACCGCGACAGCTCCTCCGTCTCCCCCGACAGCGTGTAGAGCGCCCGGAACTGGCAGCTCGAGTCACGAAAGAGGATCAGGAAGTGGTTGGCCTTGCTCTTCTCAATTTCCTGGAGGGGGCGGTGGAACCGGTCAGCCAGGCCAGGCCCCGGGCTGGGGCTGCCAACCCACCCGCCAGTCCCCCACACGCGGGCTCAGCCCACCTCGAGAATGCGGTTCTTCTGCGGCTCGTTCACCTTGCCCGCCAGGCAGCAGTGCGACAGGGCGTTGTGGATGATGAACTTGTTGGACTTGGCGCTGGGCTCCTTGTATAGCCGCGGACCTGGGAGCGAGGGGCAGTCAGCGGGGATGACCAGGGAACAGAGGGGCCCAGTGCCAGTGACATCGCCCAAAGTCCCACTTACCCGTGTACTCGGGCACCGACGCCGGGGAGGAGGCGTTGCTGCCGTTCTCCCAGTCGCGCTCGCGGCTACCAGGCAGGCGGCTGGGGGACATGAGGCCTGATGGGGATGGAGCCCTGCAGTAGGGGAGGGGCAGGGTGGAGGTGGGGTCAGCGGTGGGTGAAGCCCCCAAGCCTGCAGAGACCACAGCGCAGAGGCAGGCCCAGCACACCCAGCAGGGAAGGAGCCACACACACGCACTGTGTACCCCACCCTCGTGGGGCCCTCCTGCACACTCAGCCCTTGGCACACCAGCCACTCGCACAGGCACATCCTCGGGTCTTGAGTGCCAGGTACAGACTGTCCTGCCCCCGCATGTCCTTCCGTCTCTTCGGGGGCATATAAACACACACACCTGAGCTACGCCACCCTCTAGGCTCACGGATGCACGCGACCCCCCACGTGCCCAAGCCGAGCTCACCGAGATGTCGGTCTCTTCACACCGAGGTTATTGGGGGCCTCGTTGGCCACAGTGGACAAGGACAGGGTGGACTGGGAGTAGATCTTGCTGAGCCGAGAACCTGGGAACAGAAGGCACAGGGTCAGGCCCCACAGCTCCACAAATGCCTGAGGGGGCCTGGCCCCGCAGGCAGGGAGTGTGGCACTGGGTCAGCCCCCACTGGAGACACCTCACCCCCGAATGCACCCGAGGGGGCCTCACCCACTAAGCAAGGGAGTGGAGACCCCTCGCCCCGCTGCACCCCACATCCCCATAGAAGTCTTCACCCAACAGGCAGGGTCAGACCTCACTGGAGACCTGACCCCGGCAAACCTCCCCCTCCCCACACCCCCGCGGGGGCCTCACCCAGCAGTCCGCGGGCTGGGCTTCGCGCCAAGGCCGAGTCATCGCAGCAACCAGAGCGTGGCCGGGGGGCCCTCCGCCCGCCCCGACCCGGCCCCCCGGTCCCCGTGGCCCGGGGCCGCAGCACCTTGTCGAGGTCGTCCATCAGCTTCAGCTGGGCCCGGCGCTCGTACTCCAGCCGCGTGAACTCCCCCCGCCGGGGGCCCACCTCCTCCTCGGCTGGGGCCCGAGCAGCAGGGGCCAGGGTCGCTGTGGGGGCCTCCTCCTGGGCCAGCCTGCATGTGAAGGGGACACAGCAGTCAGAACCGGTCACAGGGCCCCCGAGGGCCAGGCAGAGCAAGGGCAGGGGTCCCAGGGGAGGGGGGCTGCGCCCAGCCTCACCTCACAGCCTCCTCCCTCCGCTGCTCCTTCTCCGCCTCCTGCCACTGTTTGCGCCGCCGCGCCTCCTCTGCCCGTCGCTGCTGCCGCTCCAGCAGGCTGGCCCGCTTTTGTGCCATCTCATCCTCAGGCTTGTCGTCGTCCTGGGGGACAGACACCGAGTCCAGCTGGCCACCCCTCCCCTGGTACGGCTGGACTTCCCATCTTCCATCCACCCAGCCTGCCAGCCACTTGCCTGTTCTCTTGTTTTTATAATTGTTCTAAAGACATTCAGTTGGTGCCTACTTTATGCACAGTCCCACACTGGGTACTAGGACAGCACAGGGATGGAGTAGACCTGAGTGCTGCTCACATAAAGCGCTTCACCATGCGGGGAAGATGATACAATGTGGCACAGACAGCAGTGAATGCTGGGCCGTGCGCACCTGTTACACTGCAGGGACAGACCCACCTTAGGCCTAGGAGCACCAAGTGGGGCTTCCTGGAGGAAGCACCCTGGAGAATGTGGAAAACATAACTGGGTAAACAAAGGGTGAGGAGAACACTCTGAGCAGAGGCAGCAGCTAGTTCAAGGGCCCTGGGGCAGAGCAAACCTAGCAGGGGGTGTTGGAACTGCCTGGGAGTGGCCCAGGACAAGGTGGGAGGTGAGCAGAGCCCAAACCCTGGGAAGAACTGTCACTCTAAGAGCAGGGGGAGCAGGCACATCCCTGACTGCTTGGTGGGAGTGGCCAGGGGTGGAGGGGAGACAGCACAGACCTGCCGGGGGGTGACCACAGATGTCCAGGTGAGAGATGGAGGCAGGCCCAGGCTGGGAGGCCATGAGGATGGAGAATGAGTGGACATGGGACAAAGTCAAAAGGGGACCTGGTAGGGCCATGCTAGGGGGAGGGGTATCCTGGAAGACCCTAGTCCTGTCTGTCCCTCCACCACTCCCATCTGTCCAGCCATCTACTCTCCCCCCCAACTATCGGTCCCTCTGGCCACGCACATCTTGTCGGTCTGCCGGTCCACTCACACTTTCCCGCCCACCCATCAGTAAAACCCTCTGTGTGCACCTGTCTGTCCATCCATTCCCAGGAAGTCCCCACTTGCTAGCCCTCCCCCCACCTGCTCGGGTGACCCTCACCTTGTAGAAGAACCCCAGTCCGGCCCGGGGTTCCCCCTCTGAAGACACCTCTTCCTCCAACGAATCCTCCGCACCAGGGGGGCTCCCGTCGCCCTCGTCCCCGGCAGGGGGCTCTTCCAGGCTGCCCAGCGGGATCTCAATGAGGCCGGGCCGGGCCGCGGGCTCCTCGGGAGGTGGCCCCTCGGCCAGGAGGATAGAGGAGCGTGTCTGCACGGGCACCTGGCTCGGCGAGAACTTGCGCAGGTGGGGGAGGCTGTCCACATCGTGGGGCGGCGTGAGCACCCTGGTCAGGGGCGCCAGCCGCAGCTCCGCTGGCCGTGCGTGCTTCGGGCTGCGGGGCGCTGGGCTGGGCCCAGGCCCAGGGCTGCGTCGGGTAGCCGGGACGCGCCGGGCAGGGCTGGGGGATGCAGCCTTGGGCCCTGTCGTGGGGCCAGGGATGACCCAGGCGGCGGGGGGCGGGGCGGGTCCGGGGGCCTCCGGTGGGGCCAGGAGCCGCTGCTGCTGGTCCGTGAGCCTCTGCATGTCCCGCTGCAGCGAACTCAGAGCAGCACTCAGCTTGCTGACTGCTCGGTTGTACTCCCCCAGCCCCTCGGGGGGCACCGGGCCCAGCTCCGGGGAGAAGGTCACTGACTTGGGCCTGGAGGTCGGCTCGCCCTGACCCTCACCCGCAGGCCGCTCCCCACCAGGGGCCAGGCCAGGCTCTGCCTCCGCATCAGCATCCCCCGAGGCCTCTCGGGGCTGCACCTGCAGGAAGGCACTCTTGCCCAGGCGCTGGCGGTGCTTGGCGAAGATGGCCTCAATCCGCCGCTTCTGAGCCTCTATGGCCCTGCGCTTCTCTTCCAGCCGGGCCCCCAGCTCGCTCATCTCAGAGCTCAGGGCCTCGGGTGGGGCTGGGGTGGACGTGGGGGACCACGCTCCGGCCTCAGCCTCTGCCTTCACCAGCTGCTTCTTGCGTTCGGCAAAGCTGGTCATCTTCACTTCAGAGTTGGCCACCGGGGAGCCCTCGGAGGGGACCGGTGGTTTTGATACCTCCCCCACCGGGCAGGGAGATGGTTTCGAGGGGGCCTCAGGGTGCGGCAGGTAGACTGGTGCTTTGCTGGGCCCGTCAGACAGAGGTTTGGAGGCCCCCTCGGGCAGGTAGGGGGAGGCCAGGGCCGGCTTGGAGGGCACCTCTGGGGAGTGGAGGTAGAAGCTGCCATCAGCAGCCCCGTCTGGGAGCAGCCGGGGCTCGGCGCTGTGGATGATCTGCAGGGCCTCCTCGATGGTAGGCAGGTCACCAGGCTCCGGGGGCGGCTGGGTGGGGGTCCGGGCTGGCACGGGACGAGGGGGACCCAAACTGTCCGAGCTGACGGAGCGGAGGAGGACAGGGTCTCCCATGACGACATCCACGTCGCTGTCCAGGCCAAAGGGGGTGCTGAATGACACAGCCTGGGAGAGGGGACGGCTGGGCGGCCAGAGGGAAGGGTCAGCCGCTGGCACCAGCCTCAGCCCCACCCCGGCCTGCCCCACTGCCCGGCCCCGCCCTGGAGATGCGCTCACCTGAGCTGCCGGTTCCAGGCCTTGCCGAGGGCCTCCATGTGGGACATGGACGGGGAGGACTTCAGGGAGCCTGGGCAGGGGTGAGTGGTCACTATGGGGACCCTGGGTGGGGTCAGCCAGGGTCTGGGGACAACCTCTACAAGGTCACTGGGCGAGTCACTGATGGGTCATTATGTGGTCTAGTCAGACCGGAGGTTTCTAGTACCAGTAAGGGGTGATACGGAGTCACTGTGGATGTCACCTTGGGATCCAAAGGAGGGGTCACTGGAGACAACATGAGGTGCTCTGGGGCCGTCTTTGGGTGGGAGTCCCCAGTGACAGAAGCCACCCCCGTCCTCACCTGTGGATCCTCGGAGTGGAGACCGTGGGCCACCCGGTGACAGTAGCGGGTGGCGGAAGTTGAAGACAAGAGAACTGCCAAGAGAGGTACCGTAGCCTCAGGACCCCTGGCTCCTCCCTCGCCTCTCCCCGGAGGTGGGGACAGGGGTGTCCCCCAGCACCTTCCCAGTGCCCAGCCCAGAGGAGGAGGAGGAACCCCCCGCCCCCAGCCATGACACCAGAGACTTGCCCAACGGGAGGAGGGGAGACCGTACCTGCTGCCACCGCCATTCTGAGGTTGGGAGGCCTCAGTGCCCCGGGGAGAGGCAGCTGTGGCACAGAAAACGGGGTCAGGCAGGGCTCAGCCCCCCAGCCCCACCCAGACCCCGAGCCCGGACCTCACCATGACCGTCGGGCAAGTCCTTGGCTTGCACGAAGTCAGGCTTGAGCACCTCAAAGCACATGAACATCTCGGCCAACAGCACGACCAGGTTGACCTAGAGGCAGGAGGAGGGGTCCGCTGACGGGACACCCAGCCCTGAACACCCGCCTCGGCCCATGAGGCCCCGACATGGCCTTACCTTGAGTGGTGGTGGGACATACAGCAAGTCCTCCAGGGAAAGAGGGCAGCCCCGCGGGAGGCGGGAGGCACAGAAATCTTGCACCAGCTGGAGGTTGTACAGGCTGTCCGCCACAGACATGGGGTCCTTGAGGCACACCTCTGTAGGGACAGGATGCCTGGGTGACTCTATGACAAGAGGATGCGGCCCCCAGAGAAGCCAGGACCCAGCGGCCAATATACACGGAGGACCTCTTATGGTCCAGGCCTTGGCCAGGTGCCCATTTTTTTCTGGAAGACCATCCTCCAAGAACTCAACTCAAAAAGATTTTCCTGACCACCCATCATCCTCTGGGACACTGAACATCCCAAAGGTACTTCTGGATTAACTTAAGATCTAGAACTAGACAACCAGAATATCGAGCTGCCCACGAGGTCAGAAATGTTTCTATTTGTTCTGGCTGGATCCTCAACACCTAAAACGGGGTCTGGCACCCAGTCTGCCCTCAATGCATTTTATCTGCTGCAGGAATGAATGAATTCTATGAAGCACAGAGAGGTTTAGACACTTGTGTGAGGTCACAAAGCTAACTGGGGGAAAGAGAGATGCAAACCCACATCTGCTGATTCTGGAAGCTGCGCCCATAACCGCTGCATCGTACTGATTGCACGGACCTGGGGACAGAGGATACCCAGCTCCCCAGGACAGGATCTGGCCCAGGCCCATACACTCACCCTCGAGTCGCAGCATCTGGGGACAATAGCAGTGGATTGTGGCAGCCAGCGCGGCCCCACTGGCCAAGTCCTGGAGGGTAGTCACCGTCGGAAAGCAGGGGGCGCGTCGGGCCACGGCGCGGTCCTTGCGGTATCGGATCTGCGGATGGGAGCCAGGTCGGGTGAGTAGACGGGCCGGCCCCCGGGTCAGCAGTCATGCAGGCTGGGCGGGGAGGCCTGGGGTTTCCGCCACAAGGGGGCGGGAAGCCGGGGGTCCCGGAGCCAGAGTAGGGGGCCAGCCTGGAGCAGGGGAGGGACAGCAGCAAGAGGCAGCAGGAGGTATCTTGGAACAGCCAGGCCAGCAGCAAGGGGCTGGGGACAGGGACTCCTGGGACCCCGGGGCGGGGGATACGTTACCATGGGGGGTTTGCTCCCCGACTCCTTCAAACAGAAGGCAATTGCGTGCTGGGGGGAGAGGAGCAGCCATCAGCGGGGCGGGGGTTGCTGACCTGCTGGGCCCCCAAGCCCACCTCCGGGGGAGGGGGTGGCCCTCGCTGACCCTGGTCCTGAACCCTGGCCATCCAGCTCCCTGTGCACTGGCTGGCTTTGGGGACCCCAGCTCCTCCCAGCCCCAAGGCACCCCACAGTACAGCCTCTGATGCAGGGAATCCTCTTCCCACAAAAGATCCAGGCCCCCAGCTCGGGCAGAGGATGCAGAGGAAGCAGGTAGGCAGGAGGAAAACCCAACCCAGGCCCCCGGGGTGGGGAGAAGGAGTGAGCAAAGGTGGGGAACCCCAGCTGGCCCAAAACCTCCCCCGACTTTCCCTTAGCATATCTACTGCTGGAGTCATTTATATAAAGCACAGAGAGGTTTAGACACTTGTGCAAGGTCACACAGCTAATTAGGGGAAGACAGAGTTTCAAACTTCCAGCTTTGGCAAAGCAGGACATGCTCAGAGGGTCCTGCCCTCTTAGTGGACAGGAAAGGAGTGGGGGTTTGCCCTCTTGATCCATAGGAGGGGAAGTTCACCCACCCGGTCAGCCATCAGCTCACTGGGGTGGGGTCTGCTCTCTCAGTTAATGGCTGAGACGCCACCCTTCTCTTGGCTCACAGAGGGGTTCTCCCTGGGATCCCTGGGGCTGGGGTCCGACCTTCTTTGCTCACGGGTGGGGGAAGGTAGCAGAGGGCGCAGACAGGCAGGCAGAAACAGACAGACACAGATGAAGCGACAAGCAGGGCAGGCAGACGGGGCGGACAGACAGCCCCACTTACAGGAACCAGCTTCCAGTACCAGCGCGTGGGGCACTGACGCCGGAGGCAGAGAGGAGGGCAGCAGGCGCCGGCGCAGGGGACAGCACAGAGAGAGAGAGTGAAGGGAAGAAAGAGAGGGAAAGAGAGACAGAGTGTGTCATCTCCAGCCCACCTCGGGAACGGGCATGAGGCACAGCCCTGCCCCGCCCACCCAGCTCTCCATCATCTGTCTGTCCATGTGTCCCCCGCCCTGGCCTCACCGAGGGCTGAGATGGGGCCGCCCCATCTGTAGCGGCCACGGGAGAAGCTCGCTGGGCAGCTTCCTGCTCCGTCTTTTCCTGCAGCCGCCGGACCGTCTGGGGTGCAGGGAGAGGTCAGTGCTCTGGTCACTGGATGATGCTTGGGAGTTACCCAGGGGGGTCCCCACCCCAATCCCGGCCCAACCTCACCTACCGTGTCCACCCAGAAAAGGAGCTTGTGCTCCAAGCTGGTCAGGGCCAAGGGACCCGGCAGCGTCTTTGTCCACTCGAAGGCAAAGGCAACCATGAGGGCGTCAATGACAGCCAGGTGGGCTCCCTGTGGGGGCACGGGCTGGAGGGTGAGACCCGGGTGCAGGGGCGGAGGCTCCTCCCAACCTCCCAGGGCCAGCGAAGAGGGAGAACTGGGAAGTGGGAGGGGCTTGAAGTAGGTGGAGCTTGATGGGAGGGGCCAGGGGCTAGTGGGTGGGGCCCTGAGGGAAGGAAGCAGAATGGGGGTCCTAGAAAAGCCACTTAAGATGGGCCAGGCTTTGAGGTGAGAAATTAGGCTGTAGGATAGGGTAGGCCATGTAGACAAGTCCTCAAGAATGACAGTAGCACCTTTTCAGAAAGCCAGACCTGGTGGGAGGAGCTAGGCTTAATCGGTGGAGCTCAGAGAGGAGTCAGGCATGAGGGTGGGGGTGCTTGAGAGGGGGAGCCAGGTCTGGTGGGAGGAGCTAGGCTTAGTAGTAGCTCTTGAGAGGAGGAGCCAGACCTGGTGGGAGGAGCTAGGCTTGGTGGGTGGAGCTCAGGGAGGAATCAGGCCTCATGTGGGAGGTGCTTGAGAGAAGGAACCAGGTCTGGTGGAGGAGTTAGGCTTGGTGGGTGGAGCTCAGGGAGGAGCCAGGCTTAATAGCTGGATCTTGAGGGGAGGAGCCAGGCCTTGTGGGAAGAGCTTGAAGGGAGGAGCCCAGACTGTGGGCGGTGCTTGAGGGGAGGAGCCAGGAGTGGTGGGCGGTACCTAACAGGCAGGGACGGGACCTACCATGAGAATGGGCTGGTGTCTCAGGTCCGCCTCACGCACCGGGCGCTCTGGCAGCGCGGGCACCGTGCCCCTCCGCGCCAGCAGGGCCAGCAGTGCAGAGGGGCTGGGGGGTGTTTCGAGCTGCGGCAGCGCCTGGCGCCAGGCCCGGCAGTAGAGCTCAGCGGAGAGCAGCAGCCGTGTCACCGGGGGCTTCACGTGCTCCTGCGCGTACTGGTCCGTGTAGAAGGGCTCCCACAGCTCTGGGGGCACGTGCTCTGCGGGGGCAGGGAGGGGGGACACGGCGAGTCAGGGCTACCAGATACACCACACACACATACACAATCACATGGCCCCAATGAAGGGGGCATCTGGACTAGGGAGGATGGCCCCAAGAAGGGAGAGACCGACGGGACCTGGGCTGAGATGTGCAGGTGTGCAGGACTGAGCCAGAGGAAGGGGGCTGGTGTTGGTCCAGGCATGGGGGCCTGCAGATGCAAAAGGGGAGGTGGGAGAGAACACAGTGCCTCAGGGAGATGGAGGGGAGGCGAGTCCCCCATCCCAGGCCGCTGGGCGGGGCGTTGTAGGCCCTAGGGAGAGATGATGATAATCTCAATGACAACAGCCTTCCTGTGCTGGCTGAGTGCAGACTCATCTAAGCCCTATATCAACCCTAGGAAGCAGACAGGGCACGACTGGTAACTCCACTTAACATAGGAGGAAACCGAGGCACAGAGAAGGAAAGTACCCTGCCCAAGGCCACACAGCTCTTCCAAGCCTACCAGGACGGAGATTCAAACCCATCAAACTCTACACCCTCTCTCCACTTGCAGGTGGGGTAGGAGGAGCTGTGAAGTGGGGAGCAGACAGGCAGCGTATGGAATGGGGGAGGTGCCCTGCCCAAGAGGACTTTCAAGGGAGTTGTGTAACCTGGACTTGGTGGCTGAAGGGAGGAGGTGGGGGACAGAGAAGGAGGCACCCAGCACCCTGTTGGGGTCCGAGGGGGAAGGTGGAACAGAGAGGGTAGTGACTGAGCTGGCAACAGGGGGTGGGAGGGCAGCAGGTGAGGGGGTGGAAACTGAGCATGAGAGGCCCTGGGGGCCTCCTCGAGGCAGAGGACACTGGAGCTGGGGCTTAGGGGAACAGCCTGGCCTGGAGACCTCTGAAAAAGAGAGTGGGAAGAGTCATCAAGGAAGCCCCAGGTGGATGGTGGGGGCAGAACCCCAATCTGGACCCCAAGTAGGGTGGAGAGGAGAAAGCCAGGAAGATCCGGGGAGCTCCTGCTCCAGTCAGCCCAGTTGTGTTTTGTTTTTTTGTTTTTTTTTTTGAGACAGTCTCACTCTGTTCCCTGGGCTAGAGTGCCATGGTGTCAGCCTAGCTCACAGCAACCTCAAACTCCTGGGCTCAAGTGATCCTCCTGCCTCAGCCTCCCGAGTAGCTGGGACTACATGCATGTGCCACCATGCCCAGCTAATTTTTTCTATATATTTTTAGCTGGCCAATTAATTTCTTTCTATTTTTGGTAAAGACGGGGTCTCGCTCTTGCTCAGGTTGGTCTTGAACTCCTAACCTTGAGCGATCCGTCCACCTCAGCCTCCCAGAGTGCTGGGATTACAGGCGTGAGCCATCATGCCCAGCTGAGCCCAGTTGTTTTGTAACATTGGGGTTCTGTGTTTGCAAGAACGGGGTGGAGAGTGCTTTTTGTGCTTCACAATGTATTTGAATGTGACCCCAAAGACCAGACCTCCCTCAGGAGTCCCTCTTCACAGCCAGGCTCCCAAGAAACCCCTCACTCAGGAGGACCTAGGCATCCTTGCCTACCTTCCGTCCCCTTCCTGCCCCCTTCTGCACCCCGAAAAACCACACTTGACCTTTCCATTTACAGCCCCACCCCACAAAGAGCTGTGCCTTCTCCCTGCATCCCTCAGCTCAGCTCCTCGGAAGAAGAACGATTTCCCATCCGCCCTGCCCTCCCAAGTCCCCCACCAGTCCCCCAGCCCTGCCTCAACCTCCGTGACCTGGCTTCTACCCTCATTGCCTCCCCAAGGCCAGCGGGGGTATCCAGCATGCATCTGTGAGGTATCTCACTTGGGCACCTCCTTCTTCCAGAAACCTTCTTCCCCCTGGCATCTCCTTGTCAATGGACATGTCCCACCTCAAGACACATGACGGCTTCTAGGACCATCTGAGGACTGCACCTGCTGCAGCCCAGGCCAAGAGCGCCACTCCCCCCCCACATCTCCCACAACTCTCAGCATCTTCCTTTCTACCTGCTCCTCCTGCCTGTCCCCAAGGCAGTGAGGAATCACCATCTCTCTCTTTGTTTACCCTCAAATGCCACATCCAATCAGTCCTCAGGTTTCAACCTCCTGACATCTCCCAAATCCAAACGCTCCTCCTCCCCAGCCCCTGCTGGAGAACAGACCCCAGGCACTCCCCGCTCCTGTTAGCAAAATCAAACAGGTTTCTTTCCTGCAGTACTTCTCAGGGCCTTCAAGATGAAAACGTGTGAGCTAGGGCTAATGATTGCCAACATTTTTTTGATTTTTCATTTTTTGAGACAGGGTCTCGCTCTGTCACCCAGGCTGGGGTACAGTGGCATGATCATAGCTCACTGCAGCCTCAAACTCCTGGGCTCCAGTGATCCTCCTGCCTTGGCCTCCGGAGTAGCTGGGACTAGAGGTGTGCACCACCACACCCAGCTAATTTTTTCTATTTTTTGTAGAGACGGGGTCTCACTATGTTGCCCAGGCTGAATCAATAATATTTATCAAGCACTTATTCTGTACCAGTGTTCCTCTACCTGGCACTGTTGGCATTTAGGGCTAGAGAATTCTTTATGTTGGGGGAACGCTATCCTGTACATGGCAGGGTGTTCAACAAAATCCCTGGTCTCCACTCACTAGATGCCCGTAGCACATTCCTTCCAAGCAGGGACAGCCAAAAATGTCTCCTAAGGGGCAAAACTGTCACCAGTTGAGAACCATTGCCCTATGCTATAAAACGTTCATGAAACATTTCCTGCAGAGCAGTGCTGTCTGATAGAAACACAGTGCGAGCCCGCTTACGTAGTCTTGTCTGTCTAGTAGCCATATTAACCATGTAGAAACTAACATGGATTTAGTAATGTCTTTTATTCAACCCTATATGTAAACCCAAAATGTTATTTCAATGTGCAATCAATATAAAAACATTATTAATGAGATATTTCACATCTTTTTTTTTTTTTGTACCAAGTCTTTGGAATCCAGTGTGTGTGTGCCCGTGTGTGTGTCTATATATACATATATGTGTGTGTGTGTGTGTATATATATATATATTTTTAAGATGGGCTCTTGCTCTGTCACCCAGGCTGGAGTGCAGTGACAGGATTGCAGCTCACCGCGGCCTCAAACTCCCAGGCTCAAGTGATCCTCCCACCTCAGCCACTGAGTAACTGGGACTACGGGTGCACACTACCACAGCTGGCTAATTTCTCTGGGGTTTTTTTTGTACAGATGGGGTCTCGCTCCTGCTCAGGCTGGTCTCAAATTCCTGGCCTCAAGCAATCCTCCTACCTTGGCTTTCCAAAGTGGTGGGATTACAGGCGTGAGCCACGGGCATCAGCCCAGAACCCTTTCTTAATCTTATCTCCGAGCTGTGTTCTCCTGAGCCCACCTGCCTGCATTCCTGTCCAGCCTTCTCACACCCGTGCCTCTGGGCCACCAAAACTATTCCTTCCTCCGAGCCACTGTTCCTACTGGGCAACTGCATACCTGATTGTGTCAGTTCTCAAATACCTTCCACGGCTCCCTAGTGCCCTCAGATCCCTACCCATGGCCTCAGAGGCCCTTATCAGTCTTACCAGCCGCCTGCTCTATCTCCCATCTTCCCTGGCCACCACAGGGACCTGCATGTTCTCTGAGAACTCTTTGTTGGCCCACATTCCAGGCCTTTGCACACACGATCTCTTCTTTGTGGCAAACTCCTACACATCCTTCAATGCCCAAACCCTTTCTCCTCTGGGAAGCCTTCTCCTGCCTCTCCAGAAGATTTCAAGAATGTCCTCCCCCCAGGCCCTGCTGCTTGTTTCTGCATCACAGACCTTATCACTCTACTCCGCAAAGACCTGGTTTCATGCCCATCCCCCTCCCTCCCGCATCCATCCCATCCTCTCTATATCTTGGGCGCCCAGCACCAGCCTGGCACCTGCTAGGCATTGGTCAAGAGTCCCAGAATTCATGAATCTAGCAGATCTGTGTCCCCCTTTTCCTTCAGACCCCCTCTTTTTAGAGGAGGCAGATGGGGGACAGACTGAACCTCACCGCCAGCCCCTGGAGGGTATCACACAGCCGAGGGTGCTGCGTCAATGAGAACAAAAACTGGGTGCGTCAAGGGACTGGGATCTTATCAACACCCCTCAAGGGACTTTGCTTTCCTTTCTGTGAAATGGAACAGTGGTTTCTGCTCTGTCTCCTGGCCAGGGCATAATGAATAATATCATTAATAAAAATACCACCCCCAGTCACAGCAGCAACGATCGTGAACATCTGTTTAGCACGGACTATGTGCCGGACATAGCGTGAAGGAGTCTGCCGTCACTACCTCCTGTGTACCTCCCGGCAGCCTTGCAAAGAATGTGCTGAGATCTCCATCGCCCGAGTCCTGCCCTGGCACATAGCGAGTGCCCCGTGAACATATGGGAAACGGATAAATGACCGAAAGCCTTCTGTGACAGAGGGGAAACCATAAGCTCAGAGAATCGGGATAATCCGTCCACATTCTGGTGGGGGTGGGACTCAAACTCAATTCTGAATCCCAAACTTGAGCTCTCCACAGCCTCACAACCTTGGATGTGAGGGGCTGGGCCAGCCCCGGGGTCCCAGCCCCCAATTCCCAATCCCTTTCTTCCTCAAGCAAATCCCTGGGACATGGGTAGGCCTCAGAGTGGGCCACACACGTGGAAGGGCGCAGGAAAAAAGAGGAAGGGACAGGCTCCGGCGTAACCAGGAGAGGGACAGCTGTCACCGAGACCCACACCCAGAACAGGTTGATCTGGGAAGGCCACTGAGAGGGGGATGGGCTGTGCCCAGTTGGTGCCAAGACCAGCGGGCAGACGAGTGGGAGGGAAGGGCGTCCTCTCCCCACAGCTCCCCCTAGGAAGGCCCAGACCTTAATTAACCCCGTCTTCTCCAAGGCCAGGCTCTGGCTTCCAGCTCTGGCCTGGGGCCATGGAGCTGCCCAGAGCTGGGACTGAGCGTGCTCAGGGCCTCTGATCCCCGGAACCCACAGGCATGGTCCCCATTGGGGCGGCCTGAGTGGGGGCCAGCCACACGGGCCTGGGGGAGGAAATGGAGGATCTGCCTTCATGCGAGAAGGCCCCGCAGCGAGGCCCCCCAGCCCGGTGGGATCCTGGACAAGCCATTTCCCTTCTACTGGGCTCGCTCGCCTCCTTGGTTAGATTAGGGAATAAGTCACAGCTGCCAGCCGCCGGCCGGGGCCATGGAGGCGAAAGAGGGGCTCCCCAAAGCTGCCCGGCCGCCGCCCGCAGCGCAGGCAGGGTCGGCGCGGGGTATGTGTCCCGGCCCGGGGGCGTGGGGACCCGAGCGCTTAAGGCTCCGCAGCCAGAGGAGCCCGGGGGAGGGGGCGAGAGGGGTCCCGGCAGGCGCGTGATGCGAGCGTGCGAAGGGGAGGAGGGCGTGCAAGGGAAGGCCCCGGGGGGTGCGGGAGGCGGGAACCCCGCACCAGGAGACCCCACCCGGCTCGTAGACCTGCCCCGCTCACCTGGGGGCTCGGACGCCGGGGTCCCAGCGCCGAGCTGCGCCGCTGGCCCCACCCCCACCGCGCTCCCGCAGCCGGGCGGGCAAAGTCCACCGCCCGGCCCCAGCCCAGCAGGAAGCCCAGAGGCCCGGCGCGGCGGGGAACTCGGGCCCGGGGACCCCCGGCTGCCGGCGCTATTGTTCCCACGGCCCCGGCCTTCCCGGGCCCGGCGCCCCGCCCCCCGCACCTGCCGCCCCCCGGCCCGGTACCTGGGCCCCCGAACGCGGCCCGCAGCACCCACGCCAGGCTGGCCGCCGCCTTGGCCCGCGAGAAATCGTACTGGTCCAGCGACTTGATCTCGGGCACCAGGAAGGTCCTCCGCAGCGGCCCGGGCCCGGGGGGCGCCGCCTCCACCATGGCGGCGCCGGGGCTGCGGCCGCCGGGTCCGCGCTCGGGCTGAGCTGGGCTGCGCCGCGCTAGTGCCCCGGCCAGGCCCGCCGCCGCCGCCGCCTATGCCGCGGAGCCAGGTGCGGCCGCTCGCGCTGGCGACGCTGCGTCGGTCCCGCCCCGGGGTGGAGCCCAGGTGCGCCCCGCCCCCAGACCCCGCTCGGCCCCCAGCCGTGGGGTGCCCGGGGCAGGGCTGGCCCGGACTGCGGCCGGCGATCGCGGGGGGGAGGCTGCGGCAGAGAGAGAGAGAGAGAGAGAGAGAGAGAGAGAGAGAGAGAGAGAGAGAGTTTGTGTGTGTGTGTGTATGCGCGCGAGCGCCTGGGATACCCGATGGGATTAGGGACCCTCTATTCGAGAACGCGCCTGCAGGCCCGCAGCGTCTATCCCCTTAGGCGCGGGAGGCACCTGCGCGAGTTTGCAATGCCTGGCCGGGAGGCATGCACCTGTTTCTGATTGTGTTTGTAAAGACCACAAGAATGTGTGCCTCTTCCTATCTGTGTGTGCATCTCCGAATGCATTCGGTGGTGGTGACCCAGTGTAGTGGAGGCTGTCTACGTGTGCGTATCCAAGCGCGAGTGTGACACCACATGTATGTGTAAGGGCGTGTGTGTGTCCGTGTTTCAAACGTGTGTTGCCTATACAAGGATCTCTGTTATGTAGGTCGCTCTGTATCCTGCAGACAGAAGTGGTGAGTGTGTGTGTGTCTCTGTTTTGTGGGTGGATATGAGTATGCGTGTCTCTGTGCCTCTGAACGTATTTGTGTGTTGTGTAAGGGTGTGACTGATGTCTCTGTCAACGCAGGAGTACTGGAGAGGAACTTCGAGGGTGTGTATTTATGCAGGAGTGAGGCTCTTTGTGTCTATGAGTGTGGTTGCACGGCTGTGACTGGGTGCATTTGCAAATGTCTCTGTGTGTCTTTGTGGTATCTGCAGTGTGTGTTGGGGAAAGGCTCTGACTGTGTGTAGGTGAGGATGTACTTGTGTCTAAGTAGATTTGTATACGAGTTTGTGAATGCGGTTGTGTGCACGTGGATCCGTGTGTGTGAGGAGCAGTTTCTGAATGTATTTGGGGGTGGGTGTACATGTGTGTTTACATATGAGTGGGTTTGGGTATATGGTGTGAGCCTCAGAGCGATAGGTTGTGTAAACCGTGCAATTGGGTATAAGTGTGTGCATGAGTGCCTATTTCTGAACACGTTCATGGGAGTGAAAATGTGCCTATTTGTGTGAGTAAATGTACTTGTGTGTGGTGCAATCTGATGGCACGCATCAGTGTGGGGTGTGTGTGTGAATGTGTTATGAGTACAGATGCTTGCACACGCGTGCAACTGTGTGGACGTTACTGCGTGTATTTGTAAAGTCCCTATTTGTGGCTAGCTGTTTAATATTTGTATGTTCCATTGTGGTTTTGTGTCAAAATATCTGCCTCTTAGCTGTGTGTAATCGTGAACACACAGATGTGTGTGTTAGTGTTAGGTCTTTACAGCCAGGTGAATGTTTGGATTTTGCACGGATCCGTGAGCATTTACACATGCTTACAAGGTAACAAGGTGCACGTGTGTGCGCATCTGTTTTCGGGACGTAAACTGAGTATCTGAATGACTCTCCGGAGGAGTACGTGCATTTATGTATGTGTCCGGGTGTGCCTGGATGTGAGTGTATGACCATGGCTGTGTGTAGGCATGCATGCGTGAGTAGTTGCATTCTGAATGGCTTTGCATGGGTGTCAATGGATTTAAGTGCATCAAGATGCATTTGTGTGTCATGACATGAGTGAGACCGGGTGGGTGGATGAATTCTGTCTAAGGGAGCATAAGCGTGAGATTGCACATTGACAGCTACAGAGGGGGTTTCAGTCTACACACACGTACAGACACCCACATACACATGACGATCAGTCAGCATTTTCTTGACTATATAAAATGCTATTAGGCTGGGCTTGGTGGCTCAAACTTGTAATCCCAGCACTTTGGGAGGATCTCTTGAGGCCAGCAGTTAGAGATCAGCCTGGGCAACATAGCGAGACCCTCCCCCTTCCTCCCTCTACAAAAAAAAATGCAAAAATTAGCTGGGCTTGGTCCCAGCTACTTGGGAGGCTGAGGCAGGAGGATCGCTTGAGCCCAGAACTTCAAGGTTAGAGTGAGCTATAATTGGGCCACTGTACTCCAGCCTGGGCAGCCCTGTCTCTAAAAAAATTTTTTTTAAAATAAAAGATAAATGCTATGAGGTGACAAGCGTGCTATAGCACACTGCAGCATGCAAGTGCCCTAGCCCCACCAACCTCAGATAGTGGCCCCTGAGCCAATGCTTTGTTGAAATTCCAGGGTCCCCCTGACATGCATTGTATACACGTGTTTGGGGCGTGAGTCTCATGGTCCAGAGCGTGAGACCGGGGAGGGGGATGGGTGTGCCACAGGGAGGGGACCTGTGGCGTGGGCCCTCCTGACTGGATGTGCCCGTGCAGGCGCGGGTGTGGGCACACAAAGGGGCCAGTGTGTGTGTTTGAGCACACCTGGAGATGTGTATGACACACAGCCCCAGCTCCTGTCCGGGTCCCCTTGGAGGACCTAAACCTGGTCTTTTCCCCACTGGGCCTCAGTTTCTCCACCTGTGGCACTGCAGGGAATCGGGAACTCCCTGCACAAGTAGGCGTCCGTGGCTAGAAAGGGAGTGCCTGTCATGCTTTGCCCCTCTGTGAGCTTGGCGTGTTCTGCCGGCTCACATGAGTGTTTGCTTTGCCTGGGAACATTCCCATGACCTCTGCGGACCCCAAGGACAAGCCTCATGTAAGCGACACCTGCAGCTCGCTCCCAAACGCTCAGGGAGGTGCGTGCCCCACCCTGGGAGGGGGCCGCAGGATGTGAGGGTCCAGTGAGGGGGTGTCCAGAGGTGGCAGAGCAGGAGCCAGGCCCAGTGCCCCCGCCTGGGGCGCCAGGGGCCTCCTCTGGCCCAGCCCCCACACTGGGCAGACTGGAACGCCTGGCTGGGCTAGACCGCCCCACCCACACACGGCCAGCATGAATCGAGGTCCCACCTGCCCCTGGGGGCCTGTTCCTGAGGCCCAGGCAGCCTCAGACACATTGGCTCCCCTGTGTACCCGCGGCCCTTCCTACAGCCCCCCTGCAACCTTCACCAGTCCCCGCCTCCCGCCTCCTCCTCAACCTGGAGACTCCCTGGGCTCTCACGCCTCCTAACTCATTAGACCTGCCTGCTTATTAAGCTGGGGCGGGGATGACTTAGAGGGATTATAGGTCAGGGGGTTAGGATTAGGTTTGGGGGAGTGCATGAACCCCCATAAAATCATCTGCAAAATTCTGCCTGTGTGTGCATTTGCGAATCTTACAGGTAACGATTTCTGAGTGTGTTATATGCCCACGACCATTGTTGTTTTTTGTTTTTTGTTTTTTGTTTTTGGAGACAGGGTCTTGCTCTGTCCCCTGGGTAGCGGTGTGATCATAGCTCACAGCAACCTCAAATTCCTGGGCTTACATGATCCTCCTGTCTCAGCCTCCCAAGTAGCAGGGACTACAGGCATGTGCCACCACACCTGGCTAATTTTTTCTATTTTTTGTAGAGACGGGGGTCTCACTCTTGCTCGAGCTGGTCTTGAGCTCCTGAGCTCAAACGATCCTCCTGCCTCGGCTCCCAAAATGCTGGAATTCCAGGTGTGAGCCATTGCACCCGGCCCAAAATAATTTTAAAGCAAATAGTGTGCATGCCAAGGGCCATCCCTGTTCTCTGCCACTTGCATTTAGAGGCAATGAACACATACATGCGAAAGAGACCATTTCGGCTAGGGATAAAATATTGCGTTAACAATGCAGTGAAGCCTGGGGACTGCTTTCACCAGGGCAGGGTGGCGGGGTAGGGGGCTTCTTTGAGGAGGGGGAGAGGGAGCAGAGTCTGGAATGATGAAACGAAGCAGATGGGGGAAACATTCCAGACAGAGGGAACAGCAAAGACAAGGTCCCCAGGGCAGGAACAGGCTGGTATTCGCAAGGAAGGTCACCCCAGCCGAGCTTAGTGAGGAATGTGGAAGGAGACGCTAGAGGGTGTTTGGTCGTTTCTGAACACTCTCTCCAGTCAAGGACCGCTTCGTTTCCCAATCCATAAAATACAATAAAAATGAATTTCTAGGAAAATAAAATGTAAATACATGCATAGTGCCAGAAAGTAAGAAACAACCAACAAATGAGGTGCGGTGGTGCGAGCCTGTAGTCCCAGCTACTCGGGAGGCTGAGGCAGGAGGATCGCTTGAGCCCAAAAGTTCAAGACTGCAGTGAGCTATGATGACACCACTGCACTCTAGCCTGGGTGACAGAGCAAGACCCTGTCCCTAAAAAGAAAAAAGTAACTTTATGATGAAGGAACCTCCACCAGCCATAAATTATGTTGATAGTATATACTCCTGATACAATATGACAATGACACTTTGCCTCTGTGATCTTCCTCCCTGTGACCCATAACCCCTTTCTAATCACGAGAAAAGAGCAGAAAAATGCCAATAAAGAAGCATTCTACAATATACCGAACCAGTCCTCTCAAAACTGTCAAGCTCATCAATAACAAGGAAGGCTCCAGAAACTGTCTAAAGAGATGTGACAGCTAAATGTCATATGGGATCATACACTGGATCGCAGGACAGGGAAAAAAAAGGTGGGGCATTAAGTTTTCCAGAAAATGTATCAGTGTTTGCTCATTCCTTGTAACAAATGCCCCATGCTGGTGTAAGATGTTAATAAAAGGGGAACCTGTATGTGTGTGTGTGTGTTTTGGGGGACCGGGAGTGTGTGGAACTCTCTATACTGTCTGCTTGACTTTTCTGTACATTTAAAACTGTTCTAAAAAAAAAAGTCTGTTAATAAAAGAAAGAATTTGGAAGGCATGCAAAACATGAGCCCAGCAGTCATAAAAGTACTATGTCAAATTACTATAAAGTTTCTAAACGCTTATTATTTTCTGTACTCTCTCAGCTGTAGGGACAGTCAGCAGTGCAGGGCCAGCAGGAATCTGTGGGTCACCCTTTGAGTAACGTCAGTATAGGGTTTCTCAACCACAGCATTATTGATTGGGGGGATATTTGGAAGTTTAGCAGCATCCTTGGCCTCTACTTACTAAATGCTAGTAGCAGCTCGCTAAATGTCCCCAGATTTTGCCAAATGTCCCCCAGAAGGCTGAATCACTGTCCCCTCGAAAACTATGCACGCATACATGGGCGACAAAACCAAGTCTGAAAATTTGGTCCAGAAAGACCCACGCATGTCTGTGAGCTTCAGGGCAGCCCTGAGAGACCCAGTGTCTCCCAGACAATTCAGCTAGTGCCACGGGGACCACATGAGCTTCACTAAGAAGGCCATTCCCAGGGTGTGGCTTTAGGGCTGAGGAGAACACGCGGGTACGGAATGTATCGGGAGACAGAATTGACAGGGCTTGCTGATGCACGGGAACAGGAGGCCAGGAGAGGGAGGGAGGCGTCTTGGAAAATGCCCAGATCTCTACCTTTTGCAACCAGGTGGATGGTGGCGCTACGTGCCGAGATGGGGACAGGAGATGAGGGGCCAGGTTGGGCGAGGAGGATGAGTTTCATCTTGGACAGGTTGAGTTTCAGCTCCCCGAGGTAGGTGAATGGATAAACAAACCGTGGTGCGTCCAGACAATGGAATATTATTCGGCACTAAAAAAAAACAAAAAACAGCTGTCAAGCCGTGAAGAGACACGGAGGAAACTTACATGCATGTTACTAAGCGAAACCCAATCTGAAAAGGCCACAGTCTGTGTGATTCCAACTCTATGACATTCTGGAAAAGGCAAAACGACAAAGACAGTAAAAGACCAGGGGTTGCCAGGGGTTGGGGACAGGGAGGGAGAAACAGGCAGAGCACAGGGAAATTTTAGGGCGGTGGAATCGCTCTGTGCGATCCTGCAACGGTGGACACATGTCATCTTACGTTTGTCCAAACCCACAGAATGCACAAGCGCAGCAGTGACTCCTAATGTAGACTGACGACCCGGGGGATGATGAGGCATCCGCGGAGGGTCGCTGATTGTAACAAATGCCCCGGTCTGGGGCAGGATGTTGCCAATGAGGGCAGGAGAGTGTTTAAGAATTCTCTGCACCTCCTGCTCAATTTTGCTGTGAACCTAAAACTGCTCTAAAACATGACATCTTCCTCCTTGATGCTATCAGCAAAAATAGAAATAAAAATAAAATAAAATAAAATAAAACATGAAATCTATTATAAACACACACACAATGGGACATGCAAAAATACTAGATAAATATCCATGAACACATATGTGGACTTTGACAAACAGACCCAATAATGCCCACACAGATATCTGCGCCCACACACGCACACATACATTCAGGCAGAGGCTCAGTATTGATGTGGGTCAAGGGAGAGACATTATCTCAAGCCGCTCTCTGTCATCTAAATGTCCTTGACAGGAGGAAACTTTCTGTCCATTTCGCTGCTTTCCTCTGGCAGGAGGAGGTGCTGGGTGAGCAGAAGCGAGGCAGTGACTTAGCAGGTATAAAAACGAAGACCAAGGTGATTGCGGTGCGGGAAAAGGAGGAAGACTGCCAGAGAGAAAGGGGCTTTCACCGCTCTCCTTCCATTTATTTATTTTTTTTAGAGAGACAGGGTCTCGCTCTGTTGCCCAGGCTGGAGTGCAGTGGTGCAATCACAGCTCACAGCAGCCTCGAATTCCTGGGCTCAAGTGATCCTCCTGCCTCAGCCTCCTGAGTATCTGGGCCTATAGGTGTGCACCACCACACCTGGCTAATTTTTCTATTTGTTGTAGAGATGGGGTCTTGCTGTGTTGCCCAGGCTAGTCTGGAATTTCTGGCCTCAAGTGATCCTCCTGCCTCGGCCTCCCAAAGTGCTGGGATGACAGGAGGGAGTCACTGTAACCGGCCTGACTTCTCTTCTAATATTGGTGAAGTCCGTAGGGATCCAACGCAAATGGAGGGTCTGTATCATCCTCTGAAATTGTGGCACCTGCCAGCCCTTGCCAACGATGCAGACTTAGCTAAGATATACACGGGACAAAGCAAATCACATACACACTTTGGGGTTTGGTGACACCCCAGTCTGCCAAGACCTCATGGCTCAGGAGCCTGGGGGCTCTCTGCAGGTCTGGACCTCTGAGTCACGGTCAAGGCTGGAGACACAGGTGTGAGAGTCGGAGACATTGAAGTCCCCAGGGAAATGAAATACAGGCTGAAGACAGAGGCCTGGGAAGCCCCAGGAAGAAGAAAGAATTTCTGGGCTTCTCGAGAAGGAGGAGAACAAACAAGGGAGGGAACAAGGGCTTCAGGAAGGTGGGAGTGGTCTCCAGTATCCAGGCTGGCGTGGAGGGTGCATGAGATAAGAAGTGAGCAGTTGCCTTAGACACCAGGACACAGAGTCCAATAATGACCTTGAGAAAGGCAGTCTCAGCGTTATGTGTATGGGAGGCAGGAGGAAGAAAGTCTGATTGAGATGAGATGCGAGTGGAAACTTCACCCAAGATCCCCGCTCCCTTCTGGGCACGGTGGCTCACGCCTGCAATCCCAGCACTCTGGGAGGCCGAGGAGGGAGGATCACTTGAGCTTAGGAGTTCAAGACCAGCTTGAGCAAGATCGAGACCCCATCTCTACTAAATGCAGAAAATGCAGGTGGTTGCACACACCTGTAATCCCAGCTACTTGGGAGGCTGAGGCAGGAGGTCAGCTTGAGCCCAGGAGTTTGTGGCTGCTGTGAGCTAGGCTGACGCCATGGCACTCTAGCCCTAGAAACAGAGTGAGACTCTGTCTCAAAAAAAAAAAAATCCCGCCTTGTAAACTTCTCTGCAACATCATCCCCCTTCCCCACTCTTCTCCTCTCTCTTCTCCCAAGCTGTTGTCCCGCAATTCCATCCTTCCCCCTTCTGGGTCCTTGTCCACTTCCTCCTGTCTTTCCCCAAAACGCAATCCCTGCTGTGGAACTGTAGGCTATTAGAGACAAAAAGAACCTTAAACACCAGCTAGTCCAAACCTTTACTCAGAGCTCAAAGGATCCAGCCTATCCTTGATTCTCTCCATGAACAGGGAGCTCACTACCGAGAGAGGCGATCCCTTCTATCCCTGTTCTCCACAGAGTTCTTCCTTTAGCAGAGCCATGCATCTGTAGGTACTTAAGTGGTGATTGTGGAGTCGGTTTCCCTGCCCTCCTGGGAGTTTCTGAGCTCCCATGATCCCGACTATTTTGCATAGCTCTCTCCTCACTTCTCAACTTCTCTGTCATGTATCCTAGACCTGAATATAATTGCCAAAGTGTGGAATCATTGGCAGCAATCAAAGGCTTTCATTTGGAATATATTAATTTAAAAAAAGCATATACTACATGCCAAGAGCTGGGACTACAACCTGCTCAATTTCGTCAAAGATAGACAGCCTCTGCCCTCACAGAACTTATGTTCTACCAGGAACACAGATACAATTCATTATTATTATTATTATTATTATTGAGACAAAGTCTCCCTCTGTGACCCTGGCTACACTGCAGTGGCATCATCATAGCTCACTGCAACCTCAAACTCCTGGGCTCAAGCGATCTTCCTACCTCAGCCTCCCCAGTAGCTGGGACTACAGGTGTGCACCACCACACCCAGCTGATTTTTCTATTTTTTTGGTAGAAACAAGGTCTCTTTGGCTCAGGCTGGTCTTGAACTCCTGTCCTCAAGCGATCCTCCTGCCTCGGCCTCCCAAAGTAGGCAGGAAGGGAGGAAGGAAGAGCCGTAGAGTGAAGTATAGACAGGTAGGTAGTCCACAGAATAAGGAGGTTTTGGTGTATGTTTAACGCTTTCGTTACATCTATACAAATAAAACGGGTCAAGCAAAGTCACTAAGCTAATACAAACTAATCTGGCCCTTAGGGGCAGAAACTTACCACAGGGAGGGACTTTATGTGGCAGATCGTTGCAGTAATGGCTCCCAATTTGTTCACATCTGTCTGTATTCACACCCTTGGGGAGTCCCCTCCCATTCTGATTCAGGGCTTGGCCATGTGAGTTGTTTTGGCCAATGGGACAATATAAAATGTGGCAGAAGCAGGTTGAAAAGCCTTTGCACACTGGCATGAAAGAGGAGCTATCACTACAGTCCCTACAGACATTAAAATGATAAAGAGGGAAGTTTATGAACAACTTTATGTTGATCAATTTGATAAGCTACATGACATAGACAAGTTCCTTAAAGTGCAAAACTAGCAAAGCTTACTTCAGAAGAAATAGATAACCCAAATAGCCCTGTGTCTATTATATAAATTAAATTTGTGACTAAGAAGAACCTTTGCACAAAGAAGGTTCCATGCCCAAATGAATTCACTGGTGAATCCTATAAAAATGTAAGAAAGAAATAATACCAATTCTACACAAACTCTTCCAGCAAACAGAAGATGAGGAAGCACTTCCCAACTGATTCTATGAAGGTAGCATTATCCTGATACCACAATCAGATAAAGACATTACAAGAAAAAAAAACCCAAAACTACAGACCAACGTTCTTCTTGAACATAGACACAAACAGTCCCTAAAAATATTAGCAAAACAAGTCCAGCAATATATGAAAAGGAAAACACATCATAACCAAGTGGGGTTTATCCTAGGAATGTAAGGTTGGTTAAGCATTTGAAAATCAATCAATAAAAATTGCCACATTAAGAGATTAAACAAAAAATCAGATGAGAATTGCTATTTCAATTGATGTAGAAAAATCATTTGACAAAAATCAACACTCACTCATGATATTAAAAATCCCTCAGCAATTCTCTATTAATAAAAGCATCTATGAAACACAGCTAACATCATACTTAATAGCAAAAGATAATTTTTTTCCCTAAGATTGGAAACAAGGCAAGAATGTCTACTCTTACTACTTCTATTCAAAATTGCATTGGAGGTCTTAGCCAGTGCAATAAGGCAAGAAAACAAATAAAAAGCACACAGATTGGAAACAAAGTTAAACATGAAAATTTACATAGATGAAAAAAAAACCCCATGATCTTCTACACAAAAATCATAAAGAATGTACAAAAAGGCTACTAGACCAAATAAGTGAGTTTAGCAAAGTTGTAGGATACAAGGTCAATATGTAAAAATGAATTGTATTTCTACAGGCTAACAAGGCACAACTGGAAATTAGAAATTTTAAAAATCAATATTATTTTGATTGATAATATTGATTATCAATATTATCAATATTATCAATATTATATTCAAGAGTATCCAAAACATGAAATACTTAGAGATAGGTTTAACAAAATGTGTATAAGATCTATACATTGAAAACTAGAAAACATAGCTGGGAAAAAATCAAAGAAAGCCAAACCCAACCTAGAGATATATTATGTTCACGAATTAGAAGATTTAAAATAATCTGCAGTTTCAATGTACTCCCAATCAAAATTCTAGTAGGCTTTTCTATATAGATTGACAAGTTGATTTTAAAATTTATACAAAAATGCAAAGGACCAGAAGAGCCAAAGCAATTTGAAAAAGAAGAATATAATTGGAGCAGTTACACTACTTACCTCAAGACATACTATAAAGTTACAGTAAGCAAAATATACAAAAAAAAATACAAAAATTAGCTGGGCATGGTGGCTCATGCCTGTAGTCCCAGCTACTTGGGAGGCTGAGGCAGGAGGACCGCTTGAGCCCAGGAGTTTGAGGTTGCTGTGAGTTGTGATCAAGATATTGCACTCCGGGGTGTGCATGGTGGTTCACGTCTGTAATCTTAGCACTCTGGGAGGCTGAGGTGGGAGGATCATTTGAGCTCAGGAGTTCGAGACCAGCCTGAGCAAGAGCAAGACCCCATCTCTACTAAAAATAGAAAGAAATTAGCTGGACAATTAAAAATATAAAAAAAATTAGCCAGGCATGGTGGCGCATGCCTGTAGTCCCAGCTACTCAGGAGGCTGAGGCAGGAGGATCGCTTGAGCGCAGGAGTTTGAGGCTGCTGTGAGCTATGATGACACCACTGCACTCTACCCAGGGCAACAGAGAGAGAGACCCTGTCTCAAAAAAAAAAATGCATTGATGTTAGAGAGGTTGTGAACACAGGGCCTCAAACCCTTCTGCCTAGAAGTTCAACCCTGGCCTTCTTCATTAAAAAGTCAGACCACTGCACAAGTCATTTCATTGTCCCGTGCCTCAGTTTACTTATAAAGTGAAAAGCAAAGAAGGATGGCTACAAGGATTAAATGAAAAAGTAAGTGACAAACACTCAGAATGGAGCCTGGCACACAGTATCACTGTCTGGATGTGAGCTACTCTCTGTCTTCAATTGTATCAGTAGATATTTTAAATCGCTGACCCTGTCTGATGTTTTCAAGTATTCTCTGAAACAAGACCTGTGTCCACTGCTGGGGATGTGTAAATTAATATCGCTTTTTCCAGGACAACTTGGTAAAAGACATCAAGCACTATAATAAAATCACTTATTTTTGATGCAATGTTTCCATGTCTGGGATTTTTTTTTCTTTTTTCTTTTCTTTTCTTTTTTATTGAGACAGAGTCTCACTCTGTTACCCAGGCTAGAATGTTGTGGCGCCAGCCTAGCTCACAGCAACCTCAAACTCCTGGTCTCAAGTGATCCTCCTGCCTCAGCCTCCCAAGTAGCTGGGACTACGGGCATGTGCCACCATGCCCGGCTAATTCTTGCATTTTTTTTGTAGAGAGGAGATCTCGCTATGTAGCCCAGGCTGGTGTCCAACTCCTGGCCTCAAGCGATCCTCCACCTCTGCCTCCCAGGGTGCTGGGATAACAGGCGTGAGCCACCACGCCCAGCCAGGAGTCATGTTTTAAACAAATACTTAGCTACTTAACAACAAGATATTTTCTAGGGCTTTAAAAATTATCAAAATAATGTAATCTCACTGTTAAACAATAGAGCAATAGAAAAGTAAAAACAGACATTTCCCCCTTAAACTCTGTCCCTGACGCTTCCTCCCAAGAGGTAAACACTTATCAGCTGTTTGAAACATACTTTCAGGGTGTCCCGTGCATGTACGTGCTTGTGTATCATTGATGTTCTTGGTTTCTTTTTGCAAGGAGCAATATACCTGGGGAGTTTTCCATGTCAGTAGATACAGGTCTGTCTCATTCTTGTTAACATCTGCAGAGCATTCCCATCGCATGCCGTGCCCTAATTTGTTAAACTGTACATCTATTGTCAGCCATCGAGACTGTTTTCCAATTTTCACTTTTACAAGCAACAGCCTCACTGCAAAAAAATGCCGTGATGCACACGCCCCTTTAGGCCTGTGCATTTGTGGAGGATCAATTGTTGGATGAAGACCAGCTGGGTCAAAGGTTTTGTGCTTTCAATTTTTTTGTTTGGCGACCGTCAAATTCCCTTCCCAAAAAGGGTTCATTAATTTACACTTTCCCAGCCCAACAGCGGGGCAAGGCTTATTATTCAACCAATTCTCAGGAAGACTTGGTGTGTTCGTATTTTTAGCATTTGTCAAATTAAGGAGTGAAAATTGCTGGGTGTGGTTTGAGCCTGTAGTCCCAGATACTCAGGAGGCTGAGGCAGGAGGATCGCTTGAGCCCAGGAGTTCCAGGCTGTCATGAGCTACCACTGTGCCACTGCACTCCAGCCTGGGCAACAGAGTGAGACCCCTGTTACATTAAAAAAAAAAAAAAAGAGTGAAAACAGAAATTTCTCTGATTTTTAGTAAGGTTGAGTGTGCTATTGTTGCTGTTTCTTGTTTGCTATATATATTTCTACCCTGTTTACTTAATCTGGGTATCAACGCAGACTCTATAAAGAGGTATAATGATGCAGGGGTTAGAAGGAAGCTGGCTTGATTCAAGCTTGAAGGTTTCCCTGCTGTGTGACTTGGGGAAAGTCACTTAACCTCTCTGTGTCTCTGTTTCTCATTTGTAAAATGGAGCTAATACTAGTACCTATCTATATGTCTGGGGATTAAATTATTTGATACATATAAACCGCCCAGAACAGTGCCTGGTATACCGCAGGCACTCAATAAACACTGACAGTGCTCGATCTTCTTCCTAATTTACGTTACAAATGTTTCCTTCCGGGCTGTTGTTCTGGTCGTCTCCTGTCTTTGTTCGGTGTGTTTTCATGTCGTCACATTTTTGTCCCTCTGTTCCTCCATGGCACTGAGTTTCAATAAAAGCAAAACTAGGTCATTTAAATTGGATGCAAAATAAGACACTGGACCCTGGGAATACAGCGGGGAGTATCAGCAGCGTTCACGTCTGGGCGGTGCCATTTTCACGACTTATTTTCCTTTCTTTGCGCTCTGTGCTTTCCAAATGTTCTAATGAACATGTATTCCCAAACGCACACACATTGCCTTTATGTTGATGTTGCATTTGGGTTTTTTTTTTAATGTATTTTAAGCACACAGGTAATAATTTTATAAGGAGAAAAATACCTCTTTTCGTCTCCTCCTCTGCAATAAATGTTGTTTATTCTAGAGGACAAAAAAACAAGAAGTCAGCGGGCCCACTACACACTGAAGTCTCCCGGAGTCAGTACCACCCCTGGAGCCAAAAATACCCAAACGCCGTTGCAGGAGCGTCCCCTGGTGGTATAAAAAGAAGCCGGTTTGGGAAGGGGTGTGTGTGTCTGCTTTGTTTTATTTAAATCACAAAGCAGCACTCTTTGAGTCCTGGGCTATAATTCGGTAGGATACCCAAGTGACAAATCTGAGTCTAGGAGAAGTGAAGCCCGGGGTCATCTTAGCTGGCAAGGAACCCGTCCATCTGTGTAAGCCCAGCTTCATGTTTTTATTTAATCACTGTGTTTTCTGCTCCCAAGCGTTCCCGGCCATGTCTGCAGGTCTAATTCACACACCACACAGTTCACCCATTGAAAGTGTACAATTCAGAGGCCGAGGCGGGTGGATCGCTCGAGGTCAGGAGTTCGAAACCAGCCTGAGCAAGAGCGAGACCTCGTCTCTACTAAAAATAGAAAGAAATTAATTGGCCAACGAAAAATATATAGAAAAAATTAGCTGGGCATGGTGGCGCATGCCTGTAGTCCCAGCTACTCGGGAGGCTGAGGCAGGAGGATCGCCTGAGCCCAGGAGTTTGAGGTTGCTGTGAGCTAGGCTGACACCACAGCACTCTAGCCCGGACAGCAGAGTGAGACTCTGTCTCAAAAAGAAGTGTGCAATTCAGTGGTTTTTAGTATATTCACAGAGTTATGCAACCATCATCATGATCAAGTCCAGAAATTTCCATCACCCCCAAAAGAAACCCCATCCCCCTTAGCAGTCACTCCCCAGTCCCCCTCCCCCAGCCCAGACAACCGCTAATCTACTTTCTATCTCTAGGATTTGCTATTCTAGATATTTCATAGAAATTGACTCATACAACATATGGCATTTTGTGTCTGGTTTCTTTCACTGAGCATCATGTTTGTTTGCAAGGCTCCGCCATGTTGTAGCATGTGTTGGTGCCTCCTTTTTCATGCCCAACTAATACTCCATTGAATGGATGGATACGCTACAATTTGTTTATCCATTCATCCACTCATGGGCGTTTGAGTCGTTTCCACTTCGGGACTATGGTGAATCACAATGCTGAACTTTTGCCTGCAGGATTTTGCTGGACGTATGTTCTCATTTCTCTTGGGCTGAGGAAGGAGGATCGCTTGAGCCCAGGAGTTGGAGGCTGCAGTGAGGTATGATGATGCCGCCACACTCCAGCCCAGGCAATAGAGTGGGATCTTGTCTCAGAAAAAAAAATCTCTCTTTCTATATGGACACAGCTCTATTGGAATAAGATCCACCCTCATTATCCCATCTCATTTTAAGTTAGTGACCTCTTTAAAGACCCTGTCTCCAAACACAGCCACATTCAGAGGTATTTGGAATTCTGGAGGCAGAACTTCAACATGTAAATTGGGGGTGGGCAAAATTCAGCCCACACAGGCTTTATCCCAACTGTAGGTGCCAGGGGTCGCAGCCTGCCGAGGGGCAGTGAGAGAAGGCAGGGAAGGTTGACATGAGCTTGAGTAAATAAACACACCTACAGTGCCTTAGTGGGAGGCTCTAGTGACCGGGGGGTTCCTGCTAGACCCATGCTGGACGTCCCTCCTGAGGGTCCAGGGCTGCCCCAGGACTGCAGCCTCGACTAGAAACCTGAGCCAACCTGGTTGCTGGGAAAATAGCACAAGGGGGTGGATGAGCTTGTGTCGGCTCCGTCTCTTAACAACTGTGCACCTGGACCCCCTTTCTGAGCTTCACTTTTCTATTCTGTCAAATGGAATAATACTACTTTCTCCATAGAGCCATTGTGAAAATCCAAAGACAGAATATGTATGCATCAGCACAAGATGTATGGCAAGCTCTCTGTAAATTAATTATTAGTTATTGTTGGTGGTGGGCTTTTGTGGGTTTTTTTGGGGGGGGACAGGGTCTCCCTCTGTCACCCAGGCCAGAGTGCAGTGGCATGATCACAGTTCACTGCAGCCTCGAACTCCTGGGCTCAAGCGATCCTCCTGTCTCAGCCTCCTGAGTAGCTGGGACTACAGGGGTGGACCACCATGCCCGGTTAACTTTCCCCTATTTTTCATAGAAATGGGGTCTCACTATGTGTCCCAGGTTGCTTGCAAATTCCTGCCCTCAAGTGATCCTCCTGCCTCGGCCTCCCAGAGTGCTGGGATTCCAGGCATGAGCCGCCGCGCCCAGCCCTGTTGAAGCGCTTTAAAGGCAAGGACACAGGCGGTGGGGACAGGGAAGCTACTTTACACAGGGGCTTCAGACAGTCTGAAAAGCTGACATTTGAGGACAGACTCACCCAGCTCCACGGAGGGTAGCTCCTCTTGCAAGGGCTTCAAGCCAAGAACTGATGGAGAATTTGGGGAACAGAATGAAGGCTGGTGCCACCGGAGCTGTGTGAGGGGGTGGAGTGGAAGCCAGTTAGGATGGAGACAAATCCTGGGCTGAACTTTCAGCTTAACGTGCTCTCGCCCTCCCCAGACCCGGAGATCTGGAGCGGGCGGGGATGCTGGGGGCTTGGAGGGAGAGGCAGACAAGGGGGCTTTGGTAGCACCTCGGACAGCGCCAGCACTGTCTATGGTGCTGACAGCCCAGGGGACCGGATGTGAAACAGGGCAGCTGCTGCGGAAAAGTGTGGCGGTTCCCGAACTCATCATAGAATCACCACACGGCCTGCCAACTCCACTCCTGGGCACATGCCCAAAGGGATGGAAAGTAGGGACCCGAACAGGTACTTGTGTGTCGGTGTTTCTAGCAGCATGATTCGCGATAACCCACACGAGGAAGGAGGCAACCCAAGTCTCCATCGGCGGTTGAATGCATCAGCACAATGTGCTCCATCCACACATGGGAATATTACTCAGCCGCAAAAAGGAAAACGGCTCTGACACAGGCTACAACATGGATACACCCTGAGGATGTCGTGCCCAGTGAAATAAGCTGGTTACAAAAGGACAAATCCCGTGTGAGTCCACTCATCGGAGGTCCCCAGAGTTGTCAGAGCCACAGAGACAGGAAGTAGGATGGCGGGTGCCAGGGGCTGGGGAAAACACATACACATCACTAAAAAAAAAAAAAAGTCTTCCAAGTTTCCCCACCGCCCTCAGGATGGTCCTTGGCCATGGCTGCTGCACTCTGGGTCCGGCACGTGGTAGGGGGCACTGACTGGGAGCCTCCAGCGGCCCGGGTCCCACCAGTCCCACACACGTAACACTTGGTGAGACACGTATGGTCATCATTCCCCACTTCACAAGTGAACAAAGTGACTGAGGCTCAGAGAGGTTAAAAAACTTGCTCATGTACCAGGTGGTTGAGAAAGAAAGAAAGAAAGAAAGAAAGAAAGAAAGAAAGAAAGAAAGAAAGAAAGAAAGAAAGAAAGAAAGAAAGAAAGAAAGAAAGAAAGAAAGAAAGAAAGAAAAGGAAGGAAGGAAGGAAGGAAAGAAAGAAAGAAAAGAAAGAAAGAAAAGAAAGAAAGAAAAGAAAGAAAGAAAAGAAAGAAAGAAAGAAAGAGAAAGAAAGAGAGAAAGAAAGAGAGAAAGAAAGAGAGAAAGAAAGAAAGGAAAGAAAGAAAGAAAAGAAAGAAAGAAAAGAAAGAAAGAAAGAAAGAAAGAGAAAGAAAGAGAGAAAGAAAGAAAGAAAAGAAAGAAAGAA